>JALPQI010009125.1:0-44037 GCA_025490895.1 Thaumatotibia leucotreta
TTACAAATATAGGAATAGTCTATATCCGTCTCGTTCTTTTTCCTTCGAAGTGAGGTGAGAAGTGAGTGACAATAATAATAAGTAATACCTATTAAGCCCAGCGCAACACGAGACAAAATCTCAATTTCATTTCATGTGAGCAATCGCGTACGCGACCCAGTGTTTTTATTAGGTAGGTACCTATGTCTTAACTGTTTTAGTTAATGTTACGTTAATAATTCGTTTTGGAAAATTATAGGTATATAATATAACAGGCAAAATTGGTGCTGATGTTTAAAATAAAATAGACCTGGCTACAAAAATCAACAGGGTCGCGTTTTATAAAGTTACAATTTACAATTTCGCTGTTTGCCTCTTTCTAGCCAATATGTACGTACGTTAGAGAGGCAAACAGCGAAATTGTAAATTGTAACTTTATAAAACGCGACCCAGGTTTTAATTTGGAAATGTCGAGGAAGAACTGATTTGAAAAAGTGGAACTGTCATGAAAAATACAATCATTTTCATGGTTTGGTAAACCTATAATATATTTATATTACTTATTCTAATTACTTACATTTCAGATTAATAGTTTGACCTGGACTGGAACTCCAAACAGAAATAGATATGGAAAATAATAAACCAACTCAAAAGTCATTTGAACTTGGAGGGGGAGAAGTTGAAGCAGATCAAGAAGAAGAATTGGTTCAGATATTACCAATTTCTCTGACCAGTGAGCTCAGTAATGACTTGAAGCTAATAATTACTCATATGAGTTCAATAAAGGATGTTATCGAAGATTCTGCTGCACGTATATTATACTTTTCAGTGAAAAGCAGATCATTGTGTTAAATGCTGAGCTGAAGAAAATTGCAGAAAAGTACAAGACTAAAATGTGTCCTATTATAGAAGTTACCCCGGGACCTTGTGAAGAGCACCCGATTATGAAACTATTACGCAAAGGCGTGTCTTTTGAACCCACGGGAGACTACACTGATGCTAGTTATCACATTCAACTCGGGGTCGGTGCATTTAAGAGATCTGTAGTCCAAGAGTTACTAACAGAATATCCTGATTTGAAATTAGTTAATCTTATTGAAGCAGTGCTGAGATCAAATAATGAATGGAACGATTTGGCCAACAAGTACTATTGGTACAGAGATTATAAAGGAAATGATCTAAATGTAACAATGTAGGTAGGTAACAAGGACAGGTTGGATGGGTACTTTTCGTGTAGTGTGGTGTAAGGAGATTTTTAAACCATTTATTTTATTTTAATTAAGGCAGACTTAAGTTACCTGTCTAAGTTAAGTGCTTAACTGCTTAAGCAACTTGAATGTTTTCAGTTTATTTTTTCTTGAAACTAATGTGTAAGGGTGGATAGTAAGTAACCTGACAAACTTGAAACGTGTTTTCCTGACCACATTTTGAGACTGTAATGTCATATGAACTTTTCTGGAAACGGCTTAATTTAAGAGATAATGACATATTTATCCAAAAACTTTTTTCATCATAAGTCACTGAAAAATGTCTTCACGATTAAAATTCTTACACTAATAGTTAACATCTCAATATACTCACTGATTAAAGTTAGAGAAAATGAGAAAAAAATAAGTTTCAGCAAAAATAGGGGCACTTGCCCTTCCTGACACTGGACTTATGTATGCCCAAGTGCTGTTTCAAGTATAAAATACTATCATATCATGGGTCAGTGCCCCCCCCCCTCAACGAAGTCCTGGATCCGCGCCTGAGTGTGTCAGGGAGGCAACACTTCGTTCCTAGTTCGCGGTAGGGCCTCTAGTCTCTAGTTTTAAGTTTTATCTCACGTTAGATAGCTATTAGTCGCTCCGCGCTCTCGAAAACATTTTTTCTCGTAAACGGAGCGTGTAATTCATATGATAACGGTGGCAAACAAACAACGACCGCCCAATGGTAAAGCAGCGACCGTAACCTACGGATATGCAAAGACAGAGGTGCCAAAGGCCGTTGCCACCATTTAAAAAGGGGATTCATGTATCAATGGCAACGGAGACCAAATTTAATGATCGACTAACTATAGTAACTACCTATACAGGCTGATCAATCCAAATGGGTCGGTATGGAGGTTTTGGAAACCATAGCAGACGGCCAAATCTTGTCTTAGGAACCATGACATCGATTTTAGTAAATGGGCATTTTCAATTTTTGGGTCACCCAATTAGCGTGAAGTTAAAAAACCTTAATTTCAGTCAGCTTTGTAACGACAATTAAGCACTAAATTTCGATAATAACTATGTTTTGGTGTTCATTTCACAAACTATAAGCTATATTATATTATAATATAAAAACGCCGATCGAGTTTAATAAATTCCTAAAGATATTGTACATAACTGTCGTTACAAAGCTAACTGCAATTAAGGTTAATTTCATGCTAATTGGGTGTCCCTAAAAGTGAAAATACCCAAAAATAAAAACTGGATTCCTATACTTACAAAAATACATACTGTACTCGGCCCAGGAATCAAACCTAGACTTTACGAAAAATAAAACTTCGTTATTTTTCTTTGGATATCGGGTGTGTAACTCTTAAATAGTAAATGTTACTAAGGACTGATTTTTCAATACCCAGATAAGAGTATCTGTCAAATAAATGTTAGCTCTATCCTTTTTTGACTGATGACCTTAGAAAAGAATGGATATAATTTTAAGTAATGGATACTTTTAACTGAGGATTGAAAAATCAGCCCTAAGAAACATTATATCTAAAACTAATAAAATGCATTGTTTTAAACAATGAAGTCTCATTTTTCAATACTTCAGCCATGGTTCCTAAGAACAGATTTCGGTATCTCTCATAGTTTGTAACATCCCCATAGAAAGTCAAAGGACCGGCGTTGGCTACCGGATGAGAGGGAAGGCGTTTGAAAGGTTAAAATAAAAGAAATAAACTGTCCCTGGTCACTGACCATTTGTTGACAGATCATAAGTGGATAGGCACGCTAATACTCCGATTGGCAACTCGCTTGCGGAGCGTACGATTTTGGGCATTTACCTCCTAATACGTCCATCCATACGCATATTAGTTATAGGAGAGGCCTACATCCAGCAGTGGACTGAGATAGGGTGTCCATTCATTTTACCGACAAACGTTTAATCGAATTTCATTTCATTGACAACGATTCATCGAAACATCAGTACTAGGAATTTCGTTTGACATTTTTTTGAATAGTATGATTCAATTAAAAGACTTTTACTGCTCTGAAAAACTATTCAACGAATATCACTTGGTCAGTGATTTGTTTCAAATTATTTTAATTGTCTCAACTACTAAACATTGAAATTCATTTATTCGACATATTACTACAAAACATTTTTATATGTCGTACATTTATACATTTTCATGTTTTGTAGGAAAAACTTTTTCCCAAAATCAACCTGTTGATGTTCAATCACATGTTCATAAATTGTAGTTTTGAAAATAAATATTTTGAAAAAAATTATAATAAATAAAAGAAATGGCCGAGTGAGCGAGCGAAGCGAGCGAACAAAACCTTCCGGGGCAGATCCGACTCGGATAGGTTAGGTTAGAAAGCAAAGCTCCCGCCTTAGTCTTCGAGGTTATTTTTTTTTTATTGCAACCCAGAAACTGCGATGTAACTGCGTCTAGATTCGATAACGAAATATTACAAATTGAAATAATATTATGCGGAATAAATATTACTAAATTTAAAACAAATTGAAATAAAAAATCCCGTAACAAGAAACCTTGATATAAGCTATACACAAAATAACTCAAGATCCATTTAAAAGTTCTCGATTTAAATTTATTGGAAACGATTCTTCGACAGAACGACTTGTCGATGAAATGAAAATACTTGAATCGTTGACTTTGAAACAATATTCGATTAAATGTTTGTCGGCGATTCAAGGGTAAACCCTGAGATAGGCTTCATGGTGATGTATGTGTGTGTGAAAATAAAAGACAACATATCCAAAACGGCATTTATTATCTCATATTGTAATGTAACACATTTGTAAATCGCTCTCCACAAATAACCTCTTAGCCTACAACATCGAGAGGCGCTCTGTGCGTCGTGCATGCGTTGTTCACTTTACTATGAAAAATAATATGTGGATCATATCTATTTGGGTAAATCTTCAAGACTAATATTAGTTACCAATACTTTAGTGTGCTTTTCAATTATTTAATCAATGTCACGACTCCGTATGCCTGTCCTAGCCCAATAAGTAGATACGTGGACGTTTAAATCTACTTAATTACTATAAGAATACACAAAAGAATGATGCGACGAAAGACACGGCATAAACTGATATTACAGTCTTGTGGATTTATCAATTTCCGATTTTAGGTTATTTACACTCAGAGACACAGAAAAGTGTCCCCAAATATTAATATTTTGTCTTTTTTGTTACGCTTTAAAAGTTTGTATTAAAAACGTAACCGAATTGACTAGTGAGAGTGCTTTTCCACCAGAGCTACACTATGTGAATACGTTTATTATGTACCTACTATTCACATATATGTGCTACTGTCTAGTCGTGTTTAGTGAATATCAAACGCATCCACTTTCCACATAGCATTTCTCTGCTGGATAGACAATCTCATAACTGCATAAAAATTGCAGCACTAACGTGATGGATGTCGTGGATTAAACGGGACTATGTTGATTTTAGTCAAATTGTCTCATAATTTTTATTTATCTGTTATTAATTTATCTTTCTTTCACAACGGTACTGCAGGCGACGCACAGAGCTCCTTGTATCAACAATCACCGATTTGCAATAATTTATATTACGTACAATTAAAATATAAAATATTATGCGTGTTATTATGTTAATGGCTAGTTACTAAGTTTTCGCGAAGACGGCCTTTAGAAATATGGAGGACTAATATTCATGTATCAAAAAAATACAGGTTATGAAATGATAATATTAAATTGACACGTTATTTTGGCTGATTGTCGGCAGGGTGCTATAATGCCGGGTTTACACTGCGTCGTACGCCGAATGAACGATAAAGTGTAATTGCCGCTTAAGCGAACTGGAACTGAGACAGTTCGCTTAGGCGGCAATTACAATTATTACGTGCTCATTGGAACGACAGAGATGAGATTTTACGATTTCTGACGTTGGTGGACTGAAGGTTCAGCAATAGCCTAATAACGTCCGAATCGCCGTCAGTAACGCGGGAGAATTCAATTAGAACAGAGCTGCAATTGTTGTCTCGGACAATTTCCTACAAACTAAATCAACTTTCTTCCTTGCTGACTAGGTACAACGTTATCAACGAAAATTTCTCTTGTATGGTCGGGCCTAAGGAGGTTATAGCGTCACTTTAACTTAGTTCCTGGTCTGCGATTCCAATTGGTTCACTGTACAGGTGTAGACCATAGGCTTATGTAATTGTTTATTTATGAAAATGTCCGAAGCCATATTGCAGGCCCTACCTGTAAGACTGTACGCAAGTGACTGAACTGATGGTCTTATACTGGTTGTTAAATGTTAAATAACATGGTGTAACTAGAACTACAACACACCATAAATTGGACGTAGTTCTGCAAAAGGGAACCAATCCACACGAATCTGTTATTTTAAAGATTGACTTTGTTTCTTGTGATTTAAAGTGTTAATTAGAATGAAAAAATCATGTGGGTTGGTTTCCTTTTGCATAATTACGTCCTATTGTAAACTGTCTTGTTACACGTTGTTATATAAATTTATATAACCGTCAATGTGGGAGCGAATTCCACGCGAAAGTATAGCGGCCTCTCCTCCGTTATTCTTCCATTGTTATTCAATTACCAGATACCATTACAATTTCATACAATTTGACACAGCTTATTACTAAATAATTTCGCCAATAATTACACAACATTAAACATCGTACAAACTAACTTACTATGCTGGGTTGGTCCAAATGTATTTGCACTAAAATGTATGAACTGGAAGATAGGACCGGGCAGTACCAATGGGTCATTAATATCTGTACAAACCATAATACAGTAGGTACTGAAGTTCAGAGAAATAGTTCAGATGAACTAAAAATATCTAAACCGTAGTATAACTACGGAAATGTCAACACTTAATCGTATCATATACATATTACAAAAATAATATAAAATTAAAAAAAGAGATGTAAAGTTTAAAATACTCTTACGCTTCATGCTAAAATATATAAATTAACTTTATCAAAATGTCCTTACGAGAGATCACAGAAAATGGAAGCTTGCATTGCAAAGTTTGTATAAAAATAATAAAAAGTAAAATGTATAAAAAAATCACAGTATAAAAACGTTATTGGAATGACTACCCAAGTACTCGTAATTATGTTGAATACACAGTACAAGTAGAATATTTGTGACATAACAAAGCGACAGCAGACAGAAGTAAATAATTATAAAAAATAGGATGGGTATGCACCTCTCTTTGTCATAAACACTTCATATGATTAAACTTCAAAAACGTTTAATTTGACGTACTTAATGGGAATTTTTGAAACGTATGAAATTAACTCGTACAAATATTATGACAGAGTGTAAAAATAGTGGTAATCTGTTAGTATAGAAGTAATATTTTTTTTTTGAAATATTTGTTTTAGCGTTATGTATGGGTGTCGAGCGACGTTTGGCCTATATGGACGACCCAAAACAAGGATTTATTTCAACCGATTTTTCCTAATCTGAGACACTGGATCTACGAATTACCGCTATTTTTCTTACACTCTGTATTGAAGTTGAAAGTTCTTATGGCAAATGAGGGCAAATCAGAAACATGCCCAGTACAATACAACGACGTAACAATCCCATCCGGACACGTATACTTACATTAAGGTGCCTCCGTACCCGCTAACCCGTAAATGATTCTTCCTAACGGGAAATACTCCCAAAATATAATTTTATATTATTATAAATATATATCACTCAAGTTCGAGAGCAATCAAAAACCGTTGGCACAGTTCGCGTTCGAAACGTAAATGGACGTTACCATTTCTTCTATTAAATTGAATGAATATACCTATTTTGTTCGATTTTGTGATGCAGTTGCTTAATATCAAACAGGAATGACCAGAAACAGTCAAGGCGATGCATTCATAATCATGTACACAACTTTCTTGTTACCAGACTATAATTTTGAACATTTCGCCTGTTCAACTATTCCGGTTGACTGTAGTATCTACAGTCGCCTTCAGATATATCGGAGTGGCCATGGTGCTCCAATCATCTTAACCTGGGTGATTAGACAAGCTGCCATCGCTAACGCTTCATTGTCCATCGTAAACGAAAGGCAGCTAACTGTCTTTGTCGTACTAATATGAAAGAGTGACAGAGACGGAAAACTACGATACGCTACTAAGCGTTAGCGATAACTTGGCTAAGCATCCTGCATTTTAACGCCATGGCAGTATAGGAATAGATTAGATGTTTTTGAGCACCATGGCCCCTCCAATAGATATGATGGCCTACTATTGAGTAACCTTACCTAAGATTAAGTCGATTTAGGCCGTTACGTTGCGAGGTCTCGCCTCTCACAGTTATAAAATATTTCAAAACAGAGACAAGTTAATAATAAATGTTCCACCAATGTCGTCTACAGACGGCGCCATTTTTATCTGATGTCCTTTCTATGAGGCCACTTAAGGAAACGTTAACGTTTGCGTGCTTTACTTTCAGTTCTTATAGTTTGTACTCGGGTATTGGTGTGACCGAGATAGATAGAAAGTAAATTAAGCCGTAGATACAGTTAGCTGACGCCGCCAGTTCATAACAAGGACGAGGGCGACCCAGTATGAAATCTATGTTACCTTATTTACAACTGAGATTTACATTTTGGAAAGATTAAGAGTCTTTACCATTTACTGGTCTCTGCTTTAAATATAGAAGTATACAATAGTACAGAATTGATAGTAAAGTCTGGCATGATATCTTAGACAATAGATCTTAAAGGTAGGATTAATTTTAAAAGAGTGAGTAGAAATATTAGATTAGAAGACCATAGACCACACATACACAAAGATTTAAGAAGGCCCTATCGCTTGGAACCTTTAGAACCCAAGCCCAAGCCCTTTAGTACCCAAGCGACAGGAACCGAGTGAAACAACGAGATACGACACGCATACACGTCACTCAACAAATTGACTACAATTAGAGCGGTTGAAACCAACATGCCATGTACAATCAGATCAGATTAACTCTTTCAACAAAATTAACTGTCAACTATGTATAATATCATTTTTTGCACATTTCTTCGTTAGTTCACTGTTTCAGTATTACACATTAACAATAAATAGAGCAGTACTGAAAAGGCATGTACACAATTTTATTAAGACAGATAGTTTACCGTTTCATTTTCATATTTTGTTACCGTCAATGTTTTTGTTCATTAATAAAGAATGTCCACTGTTTTTAATACCTTAATTTGTAAATAATCAATCAAATCAATCAAACTAAATATTGCAAAATTTGCACGCATTTTCTGCTAATAATCGTGTAAAAACTTTTTGAGAACTGCTCTCTAATAACATTTAACAAATATGAAACTACTTCAGATAGGTACGCCCCCGTCATCTTGAGCTTTAACCGGAATTTATTTATGTTATTTCATTCCTTGACCGTTAATTTGTTAGCAAGAGTTAATGTAGTCCAATTCAAATATGATGTCTATTGTATATTTGTATAATTATTATAATTTACCTGACCCTTCATAGAAACTAAATTGTAACAACGATCAGTGTAAAAATATCCTTAAACTATTTGTTCACAACAAAACATTTATGTCCTTATGTCAACATTGATACTTAAGACTATGTTATTATTATTAAAATGTCCATATAAATAAATTACGAAACGATTAATCCTATTGTTAAAATTAACAGTTGCTTATAGGAATGCAGTTAGACAACCAAAATATTTAAACTGTTTCTTACAAATGAGGTATAAAATGTACACTCATTAATATTAGTACGCTTACGTTGCATCAAGTAAGAAAAACTAATATTTTTACAGGACATATGGTTCTACTTATCGCTCTAGGGCGATAATCAGCACTTTATGTGCCTTTGTCAAAAATGTAAACAACCATAAGTACTGTAAAACGCGTGTAAAAGTGAATCGCAGTTTTCTGTCATGAATTAAAACTTAAAACACAACCAAATAGAGTATTTTATATCGACACACCAGTACGTATTTCTATTTATCGCATTTTTAATGTAATAAAATTAATAATTAATTGTCGTATATAATCAATACTTACAATATACGTTATTTGTTACATTACATCCTTTACCCTGTCAATGCAAGCGTACTAACTATAAATACCTTTGCTAACATTTGTTAAATAAATCTTGTATTAAATTTAATTAAAGTACATGTTATATTACCTATATATTTGTCTATATAGGCTGTTTTGACATCCGTATTGACACACAGTCAAAATAAGTACAATTGCGGGGTTTAAGCCACGAATGTCAAAAATATCAGCTGCCACGTCTTCAGAGCGTATAAAATCTGGTTTCTCTATTATTCTAACTGATATGCTGTCAGAGCAGAGGCCTCAAAAGCTTGTAACTTGTATTATAAGTGGTAGTCTAATTTTAACATCGTTCAATAAGAACCTCCGGTTGTATTATAAATTATAAGTTACACGCTTTTGAGAAATAGGCCCCTGGCCAATTCCGAGTGTATTAATCTGTAGTTATATCTAAATGTAAGTCAGGCGTGTAATCTGCGATTATAAATAACCCTGCTATGAACTGAATTCTTTCGTAAAAAAACACATATGTGAATAAAAGAGATGACATTTTTATCGTCACATAGATTAGATCTTTAAGTAAATTTCTTCAGCAATTCATACTTGAATTATCTGTAACTGAAGATTACACCTGCCTAAAGGAAGATCAATAACCCAGTTTAGCCATAATTTTACAACATTGTTGAAGTAGAAAGGACCGCCTGGTTCGGGTATGTACTCACAAGGTGGCCATAAATAAGTGCCTTCCCATTGCCTGTGAGGTTTTAAGACTCAGAATAGATCCCCTAGAGGGTTTTTGTAAGTTTCAAAAGGGTCGACTTTTTTTTTTTAAATTGGCGTACCTGCTACCTACTAGGTGCTATATCTACTTAAAACGACTGTTTTTGAAATTTTAACTTATTAAAAAAAAAACCCATCCCGGAAGGTCCTTATTCTGCTTCCCAAAACCTCACTAGCAGCGGGAATGCATTATTTTGGCTACCCTGTACTTGGCCACCCACCCTGTACTTGTAACCCGTATGTAATTGTGTGTGTGTGTGTGTGTGTGTGTGTGTGTGTGTGCGTGGTTACCGCACGGCGGAGCGCAGGAGCAGGCGGCGCCAGCGCTGGTGCACGCGGCCGCGCGCCGTCTTAGGGCTCTCTCTGTGGAATTGTACAACTTGTTAACCATATCGTCGGTTGACAACCAAAACTCACTAAGCTGCGACCATACATAACATGAACGTCTAACGCCAGCTCAAAAATGCCCCCAAAAGCAATTGTTCAATTGTGCCAAGATGGGCAGGACATAGCGCTTTTCTTAACACCGCGCATATTTCGGCGCAACATCTTTGACAAATGTTTATAGAATATAGCCAATCAAAACTTTAATGGACCAATCACAACTATTTTTAAATGGCGGTTTATGTTCTTATAGGTTGATATTGACATTCATTACCGTGATGCATTGAAGAGGGGGTGACAGTTGTCAACTAAAATTCAGGGCCGTTTTTGAAAGGCAATTTAATATGGCGTGCGGCTTCCATGTTTTATTTGTTCGTAGTCACTAAGTAACAAATACCTACTTGAAATAGAGATCGTATCTCAGTTCTGATTCAATACTGACATAAGAGGTTGCTAAGAGTAGTGACCGTTTTTATACTGAGTTTTGGTTGTCAGCTGACGATATACAGTGACCCCGTATTCATAAACGTCTCCTAAGTTAATAAGCCGCTAAGTATTGTTTGTCCCTTACGGTCTTAGAGACATGTTGATAAGATCGAAAGGGATAAACCATATTTAGCGACTTGCTAACTTAGTAAACGTGTATGAATAAGGGGGTTATATTATAAATAAAATGCATCTGTAATGTGCAAGGTGGACAAGATGGAGACTAAATAGTCTATCTGTGTGTTCACCGGCAGTACGTCGTGGGCTGACAACCACTATAAAAATTCACTATAAAAATTGTCACTACTCTTAGCAACCACGTATGTGAGTATTTAATCAGAACTGAGATACGAGATTAATTTCAAGTAGGTTTTGTCATTTCGTGAGTTTTGGTTGTCAACCGACGATGTGCTCACTGTTGTCATCGCAGTGAACAATTTGTGCTCCTACTCACTGTTCAAAATCAAATCAAAATCATTTATTTGAAGATTATGCGTATAATAAAAACTTACAAAATGTCATCGAGTATGTTATAATCAACCGTGTTGCGGTGTACAATTAGGGCTTACAATCCAAATAAAATACAAAAAAGTTGTCACAACAGCGACTAATCTGTACTGACAGTTGACACATCAGTGACTACTGTTGTCACATTAGTGACTAGTTTGTGTTTACTGTTATCACAGCAATGACTAATCTGTCCTCACTATTGACATAGCAGTGACCAGTCTGTTCTTACCATTATCATAATTCATAACAGAGACTGGTCTGTCCTCGTTATTGTCACAGTAGTGACTAGTCTGTCCTCACTAATGTCGCAGTAATGACTAGTCTGTCCTCACCATTGTCACAACAGTGACTAGTCTGTGCTCACTGCTATAACAACAGAGACAGGTCTGTTCTCACTGTTGTTACAGAGCAGTGATAGGTCGTTGTCACAGTAGTGACTAATCTGTCCTCATTGTGGTCACAACAGTGACTAATATGGTCTCACTGTTGTCTCAACAGAGACTAATCTGTCCTAATTGTTGTCACTACCATTGTGAGAGCCGGTTAGTCACTGTCGTCACAGCAGTGACAGTGGCAGCTGTAGTCACAGCAGTGACTACTCTGTCCTCACTATTATGGCAGTAGTGACTAGTCTGTCCCCACTATTCCCACAGTAGCGACTAGTCTGTACCCACCGGAGTCACGGCTCCCAGCGCGCGTCGTCGCTCGGGTGCGTGAGGTACCGCCTGCCCACTCGCCTCTCTAGAGCCCGCAGGTCTTCCCACGCTTGTTGCGTCTGCAGCCACGCGTGGGCGAGCGATTTGTCCACGCTGAGCCGCTTGCGTTGCTTCACTTGGAGGAGGTTGTTGATTAGGTCGATCGCTGGAAAGGAAGAATATGTTAGAAATTATTAGCAAACCGGAATCAAAAGGGGATTCGAAAGTACTGTTAACACGACAAATGACACAACATTTTCAAGAAAATAGTTGTTTCTAGATGTAGTGAGTGATAAACTGATAAATTACTCTTTTGTCAAGAAAATTGTTGTTTTTAGATGTAGTGAGTGATAAAGTGATAAATTACTCTATTGTCAAGAAAATTGTTGTTTTTAGATGTAGTGAGTGATAAACTGATAAATTACTCTATTGTCAAAAAAATAGTTGTTTTTAGATGTAGTGAGTGATAAACTGATAAATTTCTCTATTCTTTGTAAGTCTCTGCACTTAAACTATGAATATATCCTAGATTGACTTATACACTGTTGTGTCAACAGTACTTTCGACACCCCATTTTTTTCCGGTTTGATAATATAAACACCAGTCGTTAGTACCGAACTGAAGCGACGCGAAAAAAAAACACGGGAAAGAGACTATCGAATTAAGCTACGGAACAAAGTGCAAAGCTAAATATGTAGACGAAGACGAACACTCGTTGGTCTATGTAGAACTAAGAGCGATTTTTAGAATTATCGTAATATGAGCGCTTCATTTTTAGAACCGCTATAACATAATTACCTATCAAATCATTACTATTTTTTATAACAGTCAGCCTTCGTAGCGTAGTTAGTAGTGATTTTGCCTACGAAGCTGGAGGTTCCGGGTTCGAATCCTGGCGTGGGCATTATTTGTGTATTTATTTATCACAAATATTTTATTCCTTGGTCGTGGCTGGCTATGTATTTAAGTACCTATATGTATCCATCTAATATATTATATCGTCGCTCGGTATCCACATCACAAGCCTTAATTGAGCTTACCGTGGGACTAATTCGATTAGTGTAAGATGTCGAAAGATATTTTTAGTACAGATGGTGCCTTTTTTAGGTTCTAGTGCGAGAAATGGCTCATTTAACGTCAGGTCCAAAACTTCGGAGGGCCATCTGTACTAAAAAACGTCGTACGAGACACGTGCAAAAAGGAAATTGGTAATTTCATGTTTTTCGCACATGTCCAGCGAGCGGTTGTAGCCCTTGTGCCACAGAGCATAGACGCTAGAGTCGCTCACCGTCAGCAGAGATCTCCCGCCACGGCTGCGGCGGGTACATGAAGGCGGCGTTCTGTATCTGCTCGCCGATGTCTTCGTCCTCGTTGAAGGGGAAGGTGCCGGAGAGCGACACGTACACGATGACGCCCACCGACCACACAGCGAGCGGTTGTAGCCCTTGTGCCACAGAGCATAGACGCTAGAGTCGCTCACCGTCAGCAGAGATCTCCCGCCACGGCTGCGGCGGGTACATGAAGGCGGCGTTCTGTATCTGCTCGCCTATGTCCTCGTCCTCGTTGAAGGGGAAGGTGCCGGAGAGCGACACGTACACGATGACGCCCACCGACCACATGTCCAGCGAGCGGTTGTAGCCCTTGTTTCTGAGGACCTCGGGGGCTGCGAATGAGGAAGTTTTTAATAACTGCATTGATTTAGAATATACAGGGTGTTTGGTTAGCGGTGTCGGAGCTTTTAAGGCCTTAAACTACAATCAATTTCATCGATAAATTACCAAACAATATTTTTTTTGTGCCAACGATAATTAAATGGCGGCCATTTTAAAATTTCAAACAGACGAATACGGACGCACGTGATATTTCTGGAATTATACGTTTGTTATCGGTCCTATCCTTGCAAAAAAAAATCTCGTTAGAGAGCTCATTAGATAAGCCAACTGCTTAGGCTAATCATTTGACTCAACTATTTGAACAAAAAGGCTAAAAAAATTTTTTTTAATTAAAAATTGTAAAAAATTCACCTTAATTTTTAAAATAATTTAATTTTGCATGAAAACTAGGTCGTTAAGATAGGTTTTTGGTGTTGTTATTTATTAGTACAGTATGTTAGCTAAAAAATAACACCATAATTACAGTTATACCTTAAGTACTTTAGGAAATACAAGTATCGTAATTTATCGATAAAATTGATTGTAGCTTAAGCCCTTAAAAGCTCCGACACCGCTAACCAAACACCCTGTATAAGTGGATCCCCAAACAGCTCAAAAAAATGGCCCCTAAAAATGGGCTGCAGAAGTAAATATTGCGGTCCTTTTGCTCCGCTATTCAGTTCTGACAGTTGACATTTGGTCACCTTACGGTATAGCATCATTATTCCTTAAACATAAAAAGTTTCTACTATTTTGCGGTGTTGTTCGCATATTTGACACTTATTGCTCACTTCACAAAGTTTTTTATTCTTTGAGTTTTTTTTATTATAGTTTATTGTAAGTGAGCGTTATTAGCTTCAACTGAAACATGATAGAAATGACTTTTAGTGCCACTTTTCTTGGTTTTTTTGTTTGGCTCTGTGCGTCCATTTATTATTTAATGTCATTGAATAACTGTTAAAAGGTTATACTGCCGTGCTAATTAAAAAGGACGCATCTGGCATAGAACTTGTAAGAGAAATGTGTCTTTTTGAGTTAGCACGGCAGTATAGTGATTTAAGTGATGGACAATGAATACATTTCGAAGGCGATTTTGTAGCATTGTGATAAAAAGTACGGAATGTCATAGAACCGTCCTTTGAAGACCTAGATAAATTTTGTAATGTGAAACAAAGAATGAAATATTTATTGTTGACCTATGTAAACTTGGAGTACAAATAACAATACTTTTTCCTCCTTAATCCATAAACGCGTCTTAACTTAGCAAGTAATAAGGGGTTTACTCTGTATACGTGGGTGGACCATATTACAAAAGGCATAAGGTGTACCGATGGAGCTAACAGTGAGCACTGAACAGAGACAGCTTGACCTTCAGCACGTTGTCCAACAGTGGGCAGGGTACTGACCGAGGTAGGCCGGGGTGCCGACCACGGAGCGGCGGAAGGACTTCTCTCCGATGATCCTGGCGAAGCCAAAGTCGCACAGTTTGACCTGCGGCATGTTGTCCACCAGTGGGCAGGGTACTGACCGAGGTAGGCCGGGGTGCCGACCACGGAGCGGCGGAAGGACTTCTCTCCGATGATCCTGGCGAAGCCAAAGTCGCACAGTTTGACCTGCGGCATGTTGTCCACCAGTGGGCAGGGTACTGACCGAGGTAGGCCGGGGTGCCGACCACGGAGCGGCGGAAGGACTTCTCTCCGATGATCCTGGCGAACCCGAAGTCGCACAGTTTGACCTGCGGCATGTTGTCCACCAGTGGGCAGGGTACTGACCGAGGTAGGCCGGGGTGCCGACCACGGAGCGGCGGAAGGACTTCTCTCCGATGATCCTGGCGAAGCCAAAGTCGCACAGTTTGACCTGCGGCATGTTGTCCAACAGTGGGCAGGGTACTGACCGAGGTAGGCCGGGGTGCCGACCACGGAGCGGCGGAAGGACTTCTCTCCGATGATCCTGGCGAAGCCAAAGTCGCACAGTTTGACCTGCGGCATGTTGTCCACCAGTGGGCAGGGTACTGACCGAGGTAGGCCGGGGTGCCGACCACGGAGCGGCGGAAGGACTTCTCTCCGATGATCCTGGCGAAGCCAAAGTCGCACAGTTTGACCTGCGGCATGTTGTCCACCAGTGGGCAGGGTACTGACCGAGGTAGGCCGGGGTGCCGACCACGGAGCGGCGGAAGGACTTCTCTCCGATGATCCTGGCGAAGCCGAAGTCGCACAGTTTGACCTGCGGCATGTTGCCCAACAGTGGGCAGGGTACTGACCGAGGTAGGCCGGGGTGCCGACCACGGAGCGGCGGAAGGACTTCTCTCCGATGATCCTGGCGAAGCCGAAGTCGCACAGTTTGACCTGCGGCATGTTGCCCAACAGTGGGCAGGGTACTGACCGAGGTAGGCCGGGGTGCCGACCACGGAGCGGCGGAAGGACTTCTCTCCGATGATCCTGGCGAAGCCGAAGTCGCACAGTTTGACCTGCGGCATGTTGCCCAACAGTGGGCAGGGTACTGACCGAGGTAGGCCGGGGTGCCGACCACGGAGCGGCGGAAGGACTTCTCTCCGATGATCCTGGCGAAGCCGAAGTCGCACAGTTTGACCTGCGGCATGTTGCCCAACAGTGGGCAGGGTACTGACCGAGGTAGGCCGGGGTGCCGACCACGGAGCGGCGGAAGGACTTCTCTCCGATGATCCTGGCGAAGCCGAAGTCGCACAGTTTGACCTGCGGCATGTTGCCCAACAGTGGGCAGGGTACTGACCGAGGTAGGCCGGGGTGCCGACCACGGAGCGGCGGAAGGACTTCTCTCCGATGATCCTGGCGAAGCCGAAGTCGCACAGTTTGACCTGCGGCATGTTGCCCAACAGTGGGCAGGGTACTGACCGAGGTAGGCCGGGGTGCCGACCACGGAGCGGCGGAAGGACTTCTCTCCGATGATCCTGGCGAAGCCGAAGTCGCACAGTTTGACCTGCGGCATGTTGCCCAACAGTGGGCAGGGTACTGACCGAGGTAGGCCGGGGTGCCGACCACGGAGCGGCGGAAGGACTTCTCTCCGATGATCCTGGCGAAGCCAAAGTCGCACAGTTTGACCTGCGGCAGGTCGCCGTCGGACGACAGAAGAACGTTCTCTGGCTTCAGGTCGCAGTGGACGATGTTTTTCGCGTGTAGGTGTTTTAGCGCTATTAGAATCTGTATAGAAAAAAAAAGGTTATTTATTTGTTCAAAAGATCCTAACATGTATTTTTTATATAGCATCTGCTATCGCCAAACTGCAAATCAGACTTTACTGAATAGAATTTATGATTTAGAATGGTTTACGTCTAAATGAATGAGTTTGATGTTTTATGTGAAGGTGCCTAAGGGTAAAGCGGGACAAAGTTTTTATGATTTTGTGCGAAAACTGTTCATTGTTTACTCTAGATGTCCCTTTAGAACGTTCTTTCAACATTCAGACCAGATAAATCAAGCTAGTTTTAAGTTATTTTTAATTGATGTTTAAATTTTTAGTTCGCAGTGACTTGGTTTTTACTGTAATGCTGTGAAACTTATTGGAATAAAAATAAAATAAAATAAATAATAAATAAATTTCAAAACCTTTTATAGCCGAGGATCGAGATTCGACTTTTGCCGTAAATAAATGGCACCCATACAAATTGAGTAAGTAAGAAATTTCTCACTGGTCTTCCCCGTTGAAGATTACCAATTACACCATAGTCCATAACTGTGCGATTAAAACCAAAGTGAAAAAATTTGCCGCTTGAAGGTGCGACCGCACCAATCGCAGTAACGGATCGTATACGTAAAGTTTTTGCCGAATGCCCCCCAGGCCGCTGCGCAAAAACGGCGACGGTACGGAATCGCACAGTCATACGAGTATGTCATAAATGTCAGGTGTCACTAAGATTCCGTTCCGTGACTTTGATTTGTTTTGTTGTTTGAATAATGTACCGTTCTCACCTGCGCTACTAAATACTTGGTGGTTCTCTCCGTCATCCGTCCGTTCTCGTGACTCAGGATCATTTCAAGCATGTCTCCTCTAACTTTCTTCATGACCACGAATATTTGATCCGGCGTCTCGAACGTTCGCTGCAGTTGACGGGTACTGTTCAAGAATATACCGTTCTCACCTGCGCTACTAAATACTTGGTGGTTCTCTCCGTCAACCGTCCCTTTTCATGACTCAGGATCATTTCAAGCATGTCTCCTCTAAGTTTCTCCATGACCACGAATACAAGTATTTGCTCGAGATTAACGGATACTTTGAATATACAAACCCAGCTCTCACCTACGCTACTAAATACTTGGTGGTTCTCTCCGTCAACCGTCCCTTTTCGTGACTCAGGATCATTTCAAGCATGTCTCCTCTAAGTTTCTCCACGACTACGAATACGAGTATTCGCTCGAGATTAACGTATACTGTGAATAAACAAACCCAGTTCTCACCTGCGCTACTAAATACTTGGTGGTTCTCTCCGTCAGCCGTCCCTTTTCGTGACTCAGGATCACTTCAAGCATGTCTCCTCTAAGTTTCTCCACGACCAAGAATATTAGCTCGGGCGTCTCGAACATTCGCTCGAGATTGACAGTTACTGTTCAAGAATAAACCCAGTTCTCACCTGCGCTACTAAATACTTGGTGGTTCTCTCCGTCAGCCGTCCCTTCTCGTGACTCAGGATCATTTCTAGCATGTCTCCTCTAAGTTTCTCCATGACCACGAATACAAGTATTCGCTCGAGATTAACGTATACTGTGAATAAACAAACCCAGTTCTCACCTGCGCTACTAAATACTTGGTGGTTCGCTCCGTCAACCGTCCCTTTTCATGACTCAGGATCATTTCAAGCATGTCTCCACTTAAATTTCCCCACGACCACGAATACGAGTATTCGCTCGAGATTAACGTATACTGTGAATAAACAAACCCAGTTCTCACCTGCGCTACTAAATACTTGGTGGTTCTCTCCGCCAGCCGTCCCTTTTCATGCCTCAGGATCATTTCTAGCATGTCTCCTCTAAGTTTCTCAATGACCACGAATACGAGTATTCGCTCGAGATTAACGTATACTGTGAATAAACAAACTCAGTTATCACCTGCGCTACTAAATACTTGGTGGTTCTCTCCGTCAGCCGTCCCTTCTCGTGACTCAGGATCATTTCTAGCATGTCTCCTCTAAGTCTCTCCACGACCACAAATACGAGTATTCGCTCGAGATTAACGTATACTGTGAATAAACAAACCCAGTTCTCACCTGCGCTACTAAATACTTGGTGGTTCTCTCCGTCAACCGTCCCTTTTCGTGACTCAGGATCATTTCTAGCATGTCTCCTCTTAAAAGACGATGGGCAGATTTGTATGGAGAGTGGACCAAAAACCAACAGAGTTGAAAGTGGTGTCATTAAATAGGTATTTACATTTATTTCATTTCATTCTATGGGTACCATGTTCAATTCCATTGCAAAACGGAAATATTTGTATTTTCATCAGAGTAAATACTATGATGATTGGTGTGTGGACGACGGTAATTTACTTGGGGAGTACCCGCAGAACGCCTTACTCATATAAAAGTATCCAATGGAATTCAACTTTGCACCTATAGAATGAAATAAAGTACGTAAGGAGACCTTTTTAATGATATTACTCCCAGCTCTGTTGGTTTTTGGTCCATTTTGACGCATAGTCCTTTCCCCACGACCAAAAATACGAGTATTCGCTCGAGATTAACGGATACTGTGAATAAACAAACCCAGTTCTCACCTGCGCTACTAAATACTTGGTGGTCCTCTCCGTCAACCGTCCCTTTTCATGACTCAGGATCATTTCAAGCATGTCTCCTCTAAGTTTCTCCACGACTATGAATACAAGTATTCGCTCGAGATTTACGTATACTGTGAATAAACAAACCCAGTTCTCACCTGCGCTACTAAATACTTGGTGGTCCTCTCCGTCAGCCGTCCCTTCTCATGACTCAGGATCATTTCAAGCACTTCTCTCGTCCGGCGCTCGTCGCAGGTGGACGCGTATTTGGTTGTCTTGAGATTTTGAATTTTAAATTGTTTCCTAAATTGTGATTGGTGCTTGTTGATGTTCGCGATTGCTTGTTACTCCTGAGCGTCGGTTATCCGTGGACTCCGCCTAGTGGGCGGCCTCAGAAAGGGACAACTAGCGAGACACCGCACCGCCGCTTCTACTGGGGATCGAACCCGAGTCGACGGATTGTAAGTCTAACGCTCATACCACTAAGCCAATATCGTTGAGCTGCAACCGGCGAAATAGAGTACCACAAGCTACAGTGACGTCATCGTGACCGTCTGCATCGGCTACGTGAAAGTGCTACGGGGGCTACGACTTTGTGCTACGGGCCGCGAGCGTAGCACTGCAATACAATTGATTGCGAACATAAGCGCTACGCTTTCGCTGCGACAAGTAAATTATATAAGCGTCAGAAATGAGTAAATTCACTATGAGCAAGGCGGACAGCGGTGAGCTTGTTTGTGCTGGATGTCAACTGGAGATAAATGTTGGCGAGCAATATTTGCAGTGTATGATTAGGTCATGCGGTAAGCTTTACCACTCCGACTGTAACCGCAGAGAGCTTACGATTGAAGAGAGAGACACGTGGGTTTGTCCACAGTGCGCCATCTTGTACAGGAAGACTGGACCCAATTGTGAGACTCCCGTGGGTACGCCCGTCACCCTGAAAAATGTGACGAGCAGGAATAAATGCGACGGGTCGTCCTCGTTAACTATTACAAGAGTTGAAGAGACGGCACATGCTACTGAGGTGCAACTATTGCGAGGTGAGATTAAAGAGCTAACAGAGAAGCTGTCTAGTGCTGTATCTACCATCGTACGCTATCAATCAACTCTCGAGGATTATGCGGCGAAATTCGATGCGATAAATGAAAAGCTGACTGCACTGGAGACGGCCTCGACCTGCAAGCACAATTGTGGAGATGGGTGCTCTTCCTCACAACGTAACGTTAACTCCAGGTCAAGGAAGAAGAAAAATCGCCGGCAGGAGGCTGGAAAGGCAGCAGCAAATTTGCCGCCGACAGAAATCGTCGCTTCGCCTGAATCACTTGGAGAACTAGCAGGTGAAACGACTGCAGAAGCGGTTCCTAAAGCTTCGGTGGAACAGGACCTTCGTGGGATTGACTCGACACCTGCGCCTAGCAATCAAGTGCCACAGTTGGACTTAACCGCTTCTACGGATGGTGACTCGTCTGGAGAACGAGAGCAACCGCGAAATCGAAACAACCGTCACTCTCTTTCAGTGCGATGTACCGCGGGCCCAGATATAACCTCCCTAAGGGCAGTAGAGCGCCGCAAATACATTCATCTTTGGAACATGGCGTCCGGTGCAAGCGAAATCCAAGCGTATCTACAGACCTTGGGGCCAGATTATACATTCACGGTCGAGGAGTTAAAACCAAAGGGCGACTATAAATCTTTTAAAATTGGTGTTCCTCTCGTGCTGTATGATAAATGTGGATCTGCCGATTTTTGGCCTGATAATGCACGCGTCAAAGCCTGGTTATTTCGAAAACCATTCCAAACTTCAAAGACAGAGGACAAAACGACTGCCTAAGAGCCCTAAGACCTTCTCGCTGCATTTATATTATCAGAACGTTCGATGGTTGAAGAGTAAGCTGCTTTCGTGGAGGAATAATCTCCTCGCATCTAATGGTTTAAACATAGTCGCCGTCACGGAATCCAACCTGGATGAATCCGTGTACGACTCAGAGCTGTGCGGTACAGGCTGGAGTGTGCTTCGGAGAGATCGTTGCAAACGAGGCGGTGGTGGAGTGCTTTTAGTAGCGCGAGACCCGCTACGCCTGGAACGGATGACGTGCTACGAGACCATGCATGGTGAGGATCTCTGGGCTAGATTCACAGTTTCTGGACATTGTATCTATATTAACGTAGTGTATTTACCTCCTGGGTCTTCGGACGAACGATATTTTGAGTGGTTTGATAGCGTGGAAAAAGTGTGTTTGCTCCACGGCTCTTCAAGGGTGATTGTCTTGGGCGATTTAAATCTCTTTAGTGCCAGTTCAAATGTTGTAAAATCGTTTGAATGCTTTGTAAATATATGTAACGTATCTCAATATAATGAAGTGCTGAATATGAATGGAAGGGTTCTGGATGTGGTGTTAGCGAGCAAGGAGTTGAGTAGTGCAGTGTGTGTACGTCCCGCTGACCCTCATGAAGTATTATCTAAGATCGACCTCCATCATCCGCCCATCATAGTCAAAGTTGATTATAGTTTTGTTATAGATAGAGTGTTTTTAGAGCCGTCTAACATGAGTGATCAGATTGATTGGAATTTTGGTAAAGGCGATTACTTAAAGCTATACTACGAAATTAAGGATATTGATTGGCAGTTGTTATATGAACTCCATCAAACCGATGATGCTGTAGAGTGCTTTAATAATAGGCTGTATAATATTTTTAACAACTGTTTTCCAAAGAAGATAAGAAGGCGAGCTTGTAGTCCAGCTTATCCTGTCTTCTTCACTAAAGATATAATTCATGACATTGAGTCGAAATATTATCTCCACCGTCAGTGGAAGCGGTCTGGGGATCAATCGGTTTACGGAAAATTTAGTCTTCTGAGAGCAAAAATTAAAAATGATATTAACGTTGCGCACACTAACTATATGAGACACATATCAGAAAATTTATCTAGCAAGCCGGCTCAGTTTTGGTCGTACGTCAATTCTCTTCGATGTAAGGGTGGCATAGAGCCGAAAGTAACGCGGGGAGATATAGAGCACACGGGCGCTGCTACTGCAGCTGCGTTTGCGGATCATTTCAGCTCTGTTTTCCTACCTAATGAACCAGTACTTGACCCCCATACGGCCAGCTCCAGTCTGCCTGCCGACGCTAGGTACGTTGATGTTAAGTTCTTTACCCCTACCGACGTGAGAAACGCTGTCAAAAAGTTAAAGTCTGGTGCCGCACCGGGACCGGATATGATACCAGCGTTTGTACTTAAAACCTGTATTGACGATTTAGTGGATCCAATTAGGCATATTTTGAACCTTGTTTTGGATACTGGGACTTACCCAACTGTCTGGAAGCGATCTAGGGTAACACCAATTCCTAAAGCTGGTTCTAAAGTAAAAGTGGAGAATTACCGTCCAATCGCTATCCTATGTGTCCTAGCCAAGGTTTTTGAGTCGGCGCTTCATGGTAGACTGTTGTCGCAGTGTCACGCTCACATCGCCGGCGCGCAGCATGCCTTCTTACCTAAGAGGTCTGTAGCGACGAATCTGCTCACCCTAACCCAAGTTTTGTCTCGCGAACTAGACAGAAAGGCACAAGTCGATGTCATCTACCTAGACTTCCAGAAAGCCTTCGACCGCGTCGACAATGACATTCTTCTCATGAAGTTGGGTGTGATGGGATTCACTCCGAGGCTTCTTAAGTTATTTGCGAGCTATCTGTCAAATCGGACTCAGTACGTGAAGTATGGCACCTATGTATCCAATAGCTACCCCACACGGTCTGGTATCAGTCAAGGATCAAATCTAGGGCCATTTCTTTTTGTGTTGTTAATAAATGACCTTCCTCTTGAAGTCCGTCATTCCACTTTACTGCTGTTCGCCGATGATGTGAAGCTAATTAAGTCAGTCCAAAGCCAGGAGGATTATCTGGAGTTACAAGAGGACATTAATGCAGTCTACCGTTGGAGCCTTGACAACAAACTTTATTTCAATGCTGACAAGTGCGAGATGATAGCTATACGCGATCCCAGTACCCTCGTCAGTGCAACTACACCATCGGCGATGCTGTCATAACACGTTCGCATCAGGTGCGTGATTTGGGTGTACTTTTTGATCCCGCGATTACATTTCGCGATCATGTCACGTCTGTGACTAACGCGGCATACAAAAGGCTCGGATTTGTTCTCCGCAATTCTGCAACATTGAGTGTGCATGCTACTCGCGTGCTCTACGCCGCACTAGTCCGGAGTGTTTTAGAGACAAACTCAATAGTTTGGAGTCCTCATGAGAATAAATATATTCTTATGCTGGAACAAGTCCAGAAGATGTTCCTCAGAACACTCTATAAGAGGACGCATCATTATTATCCCTTTATGTATCCCACATTATTTTTGCAGGGCCAACTAGGATATGACTCACTACAGATGCGGAGGTCGGTTTCGCTAGCCAAATTTACCCTGGGCATTCTCCGAAATAAAATCGACTGCGTCCAACTTGTGGAGGCTTTTGTGCGGCTGTTTGTACCTAACCAGTACACGCGCGCACGTCGCCACCCGCTGCTGGCGGAGGGCGGCGCGCGCACGCGGGCGCACGCGCAGGCGCCGGTCGCGCGCGCACACTCTCTGCTCAACTCTATGCTCGAAGCACAGCCTGAATGTGACTTGTTTGTAACTACGATGGGGCGACTGATTATAGAGTGTATGAGAGTGCTAGAGAGCGAGATGCCTGAAAGTTCAATATCTTAAATTGTGCTATGTAGTTTGTGTTATACAAATTGTATTGTTGTTTATATTTAAGTTGTTCATGTTTCCAATTTGTGCCGCTTTGGCGTTAGCTGTAAGGTGCATGTTGAAATTTGTATGAAATAAATAAATAAATGTCTCCTCTAAGTTTCTCCATGACCACGAATATTCGCTCCGGCGTCTCGAACATTCGCTCGAGGTTGATAGTTACTGTTCAAGAATAAACCCAGCTCTCACCTGCGCTACTAAATACTTGGTGGTTCTCTCCGTCAGCCGTCCCTTTTCATGACTCAGGATCATTTCTAGCATGTCTCCTCTAAGTTTCTCCATGACCACGAATATTCGCTCCGGCGTCTCTAACATTCGCTCGAGATTGACAGTTACTGTTCAAGAATAAACCCAGTTCTCACCTGCGCTACTAAATACTTGGTGGTTCTCTCCGTCAACCGTCCCTTTTCGTGACTCAAGATCATTTCTAGCATGTCTCCTCTAAGTTTCTCCATGACCACGAATACAAGTATTCGCTCGAGATTGACGGATACTGCGAATAAACAAACCCAGTTCTCACCTGCGCTACTAAATACTTGGTGGTTCTCTCCGTCATCCGTCCGTTCTCATGACTCAGGATCATTTCTAGCATGTCTCCTCTAAGTTTCTCCATGACCACGAATATTCGCTCCGGCGTCTCGAACATTCGCTCGAGATTGATAGATACTGTTCAAGAATAAACCCAGTTCTCACCTGCGCTACTAAATACTTGGTGGTTCTCTCCGTCAGCCGTCCTTTCTCATGACTCAAGATCATTTCAAGCATGTCTCCTCTAAGTTTCTCCATGACCACGAATATTCGATCCGGCGTCTCGGACATTCACTCGAGATTGACAGTAACTGTTCAAGAATAAACCCAGTACTCACCTGCGCTACTAAATACTTGGTGGTTCTCTCCGTCAACCGTCCCTTTTCATGACTCAGGATCATTTCTAGCATGTCTCCTCTAAGTTTCTCCATGACCACGAATATTCGATCCGGCGTCTCGGACATTCACTCGAGATTGACAGTAACTGTTCAAGAATAAACCCAGTACTCACCTGCGCTACTAAATACTTGGTGGTTCTCTCCGTCAACCGTCCCTTTTCATGACTCAGGATCATTTCTAGCATGTCTCCTCTAAGTTTCTCCATGACCACGAATATTCGATCCGGCGTCTCGGACATTCACTCGAGATTGACAGTAACTGTTCAAGAATAAACCCAGCTCTCACCTGCGCTACTAAATACTTGGTGGTCCTCTCCGTCAGCCGTCCCTTCTCATGACTCAGGATCATTTCAAGCATATCTCCTCTAAGTGTCTCCACGACCAAGAATATTAGCTCGGGCGTCTCGAACATTCGCTCGAGATTGACAGTTACTGTTCAAGAACAAACCCAGTTCTCACCTGCGCTACTAAATACTTGGTGGTTCTCTCCGTCAGCCGTCCCTTCTCGTGACTCAGGATCATTTCAAGCATGTCTCCTCTAAGTTTCTCCATGACCACGAATATTCGCTCCGGCGTCTCGAACATTCGCTCGAGGTTGACGACGCCGGGGTGCGACAGGTTCTGCAGGATGGCCACTTCGTTCTTTAGCTGAGCTTCTTGCTTTGTTGGGAAGCGGAGTTTGTCTATCACCTGTTGATGTAAGTAGTGTTAATTTAAAGAAATATATGTTATATTGATTTAAACTTTCACGATTATCATTCATATTTTAAAGATAAACGGGTCTTAATCGCGTAAACTTACGTTTAATTATATCCTGACGTTTCGGGCATGACGTTACACCCGTGGTCGCAGGCAGACTATAGGTCAGGATATAATTAAACGTAAGTTTACGCGATTAAGACCCGTTTGTCTTTAAAATATGAAATATATGTTGACAAAATCCTCTACTTAAATTTTTTGTCAAGGGATATTATTGGGTTAATGGTAAGTATAATTACCGCCGTCCACGGAGACCCGTGATATCAGGAAGAAACACGTTCCATTCTCGACCTTTCAGATGGGAATATGCTCTTTTCTTTGTATCTAATGGATTTATTTTACGTCTCGTATTAAGTGTCTAAAATCTTCATACAGAAATAAATTTGCTATGAACTAAAGGACAGGACTTCCTTTGTTATTATTATAGATTAGAATAGTGCTTATTTTAAAAAATAAGGTTTAATTTATATGTAATTTTATTGAATTGTAAAATGAATTTGGTTTAAAATACTGTAATGTATAGTGCATAATATTGGAAATAAATAAATTGTTATAATATGAACTTTCAATACTTGGCACCCAACGTGGGGCTTACAATAGTACCTTTTCAGTCAACGTGCTGTCAGTAGTAGACAAAGAAATGTGTCTACTTTTTCACCTTATTCCAATAAAATAAGATGAAAATATGGACACGTCTCTTTATAGTCAACTGTACCACAATATCGTGTACGAGTCTGTAGATCTCGTATGTGCCATGTGGTATGTGGCTCCATTGTCAATAAACCATAAACCACTTACCCCTTTACACATAAATGTGTCCTAACTTAGCAAACCGTTAAGTCTGTTAAGTTTTATCTATATGTGACCGTCCATGGCTAAAGGTCCCTTATGGCAGGTATTGAGTTAAGCACAGATCCTACATCTACATTAAATTAGCTATCTAATACAAAAAAAAACACGTGTCTAAGTGTCATACTTAAAAAATAAAAAAACATTAAATTGACACATCTATTATATATATCGTCGCCTGGTACCCACATGACAAGCTTTAATTGAGCTTACCGTGGGACTAGGTCGATTTGTGTAAGATGTCCTAAGATATTTAAGATATTTTTAAGATATATTTAAGACACTTTTGAGAAATCGTCAAATGAAGTTTGAACCTAGTTTTAAGTGTATTCCCATTGGAAGTTACGTGGGTTATGATTGATTTCGTATCTTAAGGGGTTCTTCCTTGGAACTCAGTTATGGTTTTTTTAATGTGACGTTGAAATCATGAAAAAAACCCCTTTGAAAAGAGCAACACGCTCATATAAACGGAATAATTAAAAAAGAGTTTTTCGGTTTTTCCTTTTATATATTGTAATTTGAACCATTGTATATAGTAGAACATATTTGACCTTACATTTTAGGATAGAAATAAAAGTCACATAGTCAACGAAATATCTTTATTTTAATTAAATGTGAAAATTACTATCACTTAAATCTTTCCTAGAACAATAACTAATTTGGTATAGTATGTTCTAAATTAATTTTAATCAGTCCACTAGAGTATCACAAAAGTATTAATATTATTCTACAGGTCACACTTTTTCGTTTATAGACGATAAAAGTTACGTAAAAATCACAATTTCACTCCCATACATTTGGGAAAAGGGCCCTTATGGCCAATCACAGACAAAACATGTTGATTATTATAATAAGGCACCATATTAACTTAATTTTTTTGCTAATCTTGTACCAAAACTGCAATCCGAACAAAAAATGTTATTATAATTTTTATAAAAATATTGATCAGTAATGAATAATTTTCACTTAAAGTCAACGTTAATTAATTCACATAAAGTACCCGCCTAGTGATCCCGAAAGATAACACAATATGTATTGTTCACAGTCCGTTATTATTAAAAAATATTCATAAATCACGTGAGGACATTTTAGGTGATTTTTGGTCAAAAATCATGGTCAAATATAAAAAATGCGAAAAATTAAACCAGACACACCGCGTGAAGAATTCGACATGCAAATTGTCGCGAGTAAGTAGGAAAGAGATGGTAATAGTGGCGGTGTAACGCAAAGGAATAACGCCGTCGAGAGACGTTTTGAAGTCAGATGTACAAGTACTAGGTACCTAGTAGTAGTACACGTAAATTAAAATTTAAAACGACCGTAGGTACTGAGGTACCTAAAGCACTTTTTGTGATTATACCTATGTACAGATATATTTTAGCTTAAACTTGTTTATAATATCAGATATGAGTACCATGGATTTCACGAAAGCTGCCGTGACTGATTAGTGCGTACTAGAGGTGTGCGCCGATCGAAAAATCATCGGCGGCGGTGTCCGATGGTTTTTTGACCGGCGGCGGCGGCGTGATCGGCGTGGAATCGGCGTGACCTCGACTGAATTCGAAACAAAGCTGTCGCCCAGAAATGTGGCCTAAACGTTCTTTATTTAAGTCATTGAAGTATGTACTTCATCATAAAACATTAAAAATACTTCAAATTATCATCATAATAATTTCAGCCATAATATAGGACGTCCACAGCTAGGCCTCCTCTTTGAACCTCCATTTATACTGGTTAGAAGCGACCTACATCCACCGCCTCCCGGCGATCTTCATAAGGTTGTTTGTCCATCAGCGGACGACTAAGCTCCGTTTGTCAGACTGTGGTCTTCAATCAATATAGCCTGCCCATTGCCACTTCAGCTTGCTAATCTGGACTACTAGAGGGCTATGTCGGTGACTTTAGTTCGTCTCCGGACCAGATCTCATCATTTCGGATTTAATAAAGTAGAGAAACTCCGAACATAGCTGTCTATAGCTCGTTCAGCTACTCTGTGTCTTGAATTATGGCCGACAGTAAAGGACCACGTTTCAACTTCGTAACTCAACTGCATTTCTGCAGTATGTCGGTAATGTCGGACGAAAATAAATTGCATAGTTTCCTAAACCCCCCAACCGAGTTGAATTCAATCTGTTGACATATTTCTCGAAGTTGAACTTACTTCATTGGACTATTTTGTCCCACGTAGGCGTACAAGTCAAAAACTTGAAGTACCGAGTTTTCAACAGAAACTGGGATGGGCACAATATTGGCATTTGACATAAGTGTACATTTTTAAGCTCACTCATTGGGAACCTCGTTTGAGGTCATCGAGGATCGTGCTGAGTTCCTCCATTGGCTTGGCATGGCAAAGATTTCGTCGACATACCGAAGGTGAGTGATGTATTCTCTATGTGTGGCCATGCCAGCTCCTTGCCATCCCAGGAATATCAAGGCGTTTTCCATTGCGGCAGTAAACAGTTTCGGAGAAATAACGTCTGTGTTACGCCTCTTCGCAACGGAATCGTGTTTATGCTCTGCTCCTGTATTCGGTCCAACATTGTGACTTCAACACTTCGATGTACCGATAGTACCGCTCACATTTCCACTGAACCGAAGGCTTTCTCATGGGTGACAATCGCTAAGCACAATGGGAAATTACACTCTTCAGTCTTTTGCATAATTTGCTGCAGCTCCATATCGTGCGAACTATGGGGCCAAACTATAGCTTCCTTGAAATCCAGCTTGTTTGGGAGGAAAAAAACATCAAGTCCGTGTTTTACACTCTGATGACCCTAGAAAACAGTTCAAAAACATGGCTCAGGAACGAGACGGGCTTGTAGTTCTTCAAACGGGTGTTATTAATATTAGCTTTTTTTTTTGAAGAACAACACCAACTTGGTTCTGCTCTATGTGTCAGACGTTTTTCCGTCGGAAAATCGCTAGCACGAATTACAGAGCTTCTGGGCGACTTAATTAACCGGTGTAACACTCGCTCTTAGAAGCTTAGTTATTCTGTCATCGCCCGGCGCCTTGTTGGTCCTAACCTTTTTTTTTTTTAGGGGGGGGGGGGAATGCTTTACGCATACCGCTCGGGTGCGGGAGGGGACCCTAACTAACCCCCCCCCCCCCATATGCCACCTCGTCGTCTTTTTGACGGGGTTACGAGAACGCTCTCGCTTACATTCACAACCCCGCCGGCGGCAGTTGCTTGCCAGCAGCTCCTTCGCAGACCCTCCACGCTGGGCGCGCCTTCCTCCTCGTCTTTCTCCATGATGCATTGTGGCGGACTCTCCCGACCGTAACATTCCCCGACCGGAAAATTTCCCGGCACCCGGCGCCATATCAGGTCTGTGGTTATGCCGCCGACGAGGATAGGGCGAGCGGCAACGACAACACCGATACTCCTCTTCCTCTGCAGCCCCACCGACGCCGTTACGGCGAAACGGCCCCGCCAATGTCGCAGGGCGTAGGCAGAAAGGCGCTCCGTAATACCATCACGCCTCTCCCCCTGCGATCCCGCCTCGGCCTCAGAGTCGGTCCACCTCCACGCGTCCTAAGCGGGCCAGCCGGCGGCCCAAAACTGGCCGGCCCTGGTTGCCTGTTCGCTTTACCGTGGGTGACCAGTCCACGGTTACTGAGCCCCTCCACCACGACTAGGTGGGCACCCCACGGAGGGTTGTTGGTCTTAACCTGCTTTAGCGCCCTCACTCACTCACTCACTTATGTCCGCGATATCTTCGGTATAAGGTCAGGACAGCGAGGATTTGTCTCTCTCACTCTAACGACGCCTTCGTTGGAGCGACAGAGAAAAATCCTCGAAATTTACGAATTTCGATTTCGCGGTAGGGCCGCTGGTCATAGAACCTCTCGATCTCACCGAAAATCTATGCTTTTGTTTACTTTATGGCAACTTCCCGTTTCGACTTTGTTAGCTAGCTTTGACATAGCGTGTTCGTGGGTTTACAAATATTGCTGGTCTATTTTAAAACCTTTTAGTAATATTGTTGTTACAAACAGCTAAGTTTACGATGCATTTTGAAGTGATTCTGTGAATATAAAAACAAAGTACCTACGCGGTCAAATTGTAAACCTTTTCTTTTACTGTGGATTAATTATTAGAATTAAAAACGAATCAAAGTTTTTGACACGCCGATTTCACGCCGGTCAAAATCATCGGCGGCGGCGGCGTGGAAAAATCATCGGCGGCGGCGGCGCGGCGGCGCGGCGCACATGTCTAGTGTTGTTTACAACCGGCATAGTATAAAAAAGCAAAAATTGCAAACAAATACTTGTAAACAAATTTAATGATTTTACATATACAGGGTGTATCTTTTGCAACCTGCAATATTTTAGGAGGTGATTGAGTTGCTCATCCATAACAACTTTTGCTATGGGACCTACTCTGAAATCGCAAAAAAAAATTCGGCTTTCCCATACAAAGTGTCGACCTTGGATGTGCCAAAATGTATTGAAAAGCCAAAAATTTTTTTGCGATTTCAGAGTTGCTCCCATAGCAAAAGTTGTTATGGATGAGCAACTCAATCACCTCCTAAAATATTGCAGGTTGCAAAAGATACACCCTGTATATGTTGAGCTTTGATGTCATTTTTGTATGCTATTCCCACAAGGGACCTTTTCTACTAAACGTTGAACTCAAATTTAGTAAAGAAAGAATTAACGTACACAGTAGAGGTGTGCGCCGATGGCCAAACCATCGGCGGCGGCCGCCGGTCTGAAAATGGCCGGCGGCGGCGGCGTAATCGGCGTGATCGGCGTAATGAAAGAGACAAGTTAAAATTTTAAAAAGAACGGTTTTATTCAAAATTTCTAAACAAAACATAAAGGAACTAAACATTTTTTCTCGTTGCCGGCGGTAAAAAACTCGCGCGCCGCCACCGACGCAGCCACCGGCGTGGAATCGGCGTGACCTTGACGAGGCATCACAAAATTACGCTTCTTTTAATACCGACAATTCAATGTTTTTAGATAGCTAAAATCGTTGTTAACATCACCTTTCGAAAAGGTTTAACAAATATTATGGTTGTACAGTCGAGTACAAAGATATGTATATTGTATACGCCTAGAAGTTACAAAATTATGTATCTATTTACGTTATTAACCATGTAGTATTATTAATTATTAAAACCAATAGATGTATCTATTCTTAATGTTTCTTCCTGACGACGGAAACCACAGCGGTCGCTAACCAGAATCTTCAAGATGTGGTTTGAATCCTCAGGGAGGAAGGTACGAGATTTTGTGAAATTCAGCGCTGGGGCAGGAAGTCAACATTTTCGGGGGAGACCTTAGGGCATTTAGGGCTAATGTAATAACGCCGTGAAAACCCAGCAGTCTCTTCGTCAGAGAAACGGTATCTAAACCAAAATCAGTAAGCGCGTACGACACGATCTCCGGTGCTCCAATACTCTTTCGATTGAAAGAACGATCATCAGAACCGGAGGACAAAGGTTTTCGTACAATCTTTAAGACTCTAGGAAGAAGCCACCTGACAAAGATGACTACAGCTCGTGGAGAAGTCGTTACTTCGAAGCTGGCAGTCCTTTTCGAAGTAGAAGACTTCTATGGCCCATTATACGCTTCGCATAAATCTCGCCCTGATCTCGAAAAGGAGGATTCTAGACCCACTTTGATACGCCACTACACCGAAGACCTGCTAGAAGTCAGTATCGGAGAAATCGAGGTCGCTCTTGGGCATCTCAAAAGCAGAAAAGTCCCTGGATAAGTAGGATGGCGTTACAGTTGTTAAAAGTAGGAGTTAAACCCGTACTGAGGGAGCTCCAACACTACATCCAAGCTTTTCAACGCTGTCCGATTCGAAGGGAGAACTTCCGAGGCATGGAGTACAAGGGTGGTCGTCCTGTTCTTCAAAAAGGGAGACAAACCCCTAATGAAGAACTATAGATCCATTTTTCTTCCAAGCCATGTCTATAAGCTGTTCCTAAGAGTGATCACGACCCGTCTTGCGCGGAGACTCGGCGAATTCCAACCTCCGGAACAGGCTGGATATCGGAGCAGATACGGCACCATAGACCACATCCACACAGTGTGGAAAATTATACAGAAGGCCGAGGAGTATACTCAGCTTTTGTGTGTAGCATTTGTGGACAATCAGAAAGCCTTTGACTCGATTGAGATCTGGTCTGTTCTGGAGTCCTTGCAGCAATGTCAAGTAGATTGGCGATACTTTCAAGCGATAAGATGTCTCAACGAGGCCACCACCATGTCCATCCAAGTACAGAATCAGCAAACAAATCCTATACAATTGATTGCATAGAGGCGTGACACAAGGGGACGTTATCTCCCCGAAATTGTTCTCAAATGCAATGAAGGACATGTTTAAGACGCTGATCTGGAAAGGACGTGGCATCAACATTGATGGCAAGTACGAGAGGTAGTATGTATACCTCGGGCAAACATTGCAGATGGGTAGGAACAACTTCGAGGATGAGGTGAATAGAAGAATTAAGCTAGGTTGGGCAGCATTTGGGAAGCTACTTCGAGTCTTCACATCGTCGATCCCAATTTCAAAAGTCTTCAATCTGTGTGTCCCACCCGTCATGACGTACAGAGCCGAAACGTGGACACTGACGGTACGGCTGGTCCACAAGTTCAAGGTCACTCAGCGCGCTTTGGAAAGGGCTCTATGTTCGGCTTCTCTCTGCAGGATCGAATCAGAAATTAGGTTATCCAACAGAGAACCAAAGTGATCGATATAGCGTGGAGCGACGATTTGGCAGGATTGAAGACGGTTGCGTGAAATTAGGGAGGCCTATGTCCAGCAGTGGACTGCGATAGGCTGATGATTATGTATTGTTAAGTGTGAATCTGAATATTTAACGATAGTTAAAGAGCATTTAAGTCAATCCCACTGACAATTTGAATTTTGCTATGGAAAATTTCGGTCCTTGCTATTTAACAACTATTATGCCACGCCGCCGATCAATTTTGACCGGCGCGCCGCCGCCGGCTATTTGGCCATCGGCGCTCATATCTACTGCTGCGTAACATTAAGCGTGCGTTCCGCGTCAACTCAAAATGGCTGACTGACTCCCCGCGCTTATGGTGCTGGGCTGCCACCTGCTCGGCGTACGGACGTCCCGCACCCCCCAGCCCCCGCACCTTGCACTCTTGCGCCGTTGACAACGTTTATATTGCCTGTATCGCACACGTTATTTATTGTTATCTCGTTATAACTACAAAACAAACCACGGAAAGTGTTCGCTTCTTAATTTGTTTGGCATGCAGGTAAATTTGCTTTATATTGAATAAATTTTAGGGTAATGATGCGTGATCTACCTAAGTACCTACGCGAAGTGTGAGAAATATAATCTAGGATACTTCTATTGACGTGTTGCAATGTACGCACACAAAACAGATAAAAAAATCAAGAATTATTGTCACGCCGATTTCACGCCGGTGAAAACATCGGCGGCGGCGGCGTGGCTAAAATGACCGGCGGCGGACGCCACGCCGATCGGCGCACACCTCTAGTACACAGCTGACACCAAGGTACACATATCTGCATTACCACTGATTTCTGAATGACATGATTGTTCTCCCAGAAGGAGTTTTGGTAGGGGTTAGTGTTATATACCGTCGTATAGAGGGCGCGCCGGTGACCTAGGGAAAAATCTGACATTTCAGGATTTGCTCCCTGGTCAAAAAATGTTCGACGGCCCGGCTAAACGGTGAGACCTAGGTGGGGGGTGCTCGACCAAATGTCATAGGGAACTGCCGACAGTTTTTGAAGCCGCAAAAAATTTTTGCCGAAAAAAAAAAAAAATTTGCACCAAATTTTCAAAATGGTCCTTCGAGCCGGATTTTTTTGTGGTAGAATCTCTGAGGGTCCTAGATTAAAGAAAAAGTGTTTTTGTGATTCTCGGATCAAAGATGGCCGCCGTAGGGCCCGTCAAAGTTTGTATGGGAACTCTTAAACGGGGGGAGATAGGTGGGGGGTGCTCGACCAAATGTCATAGAGGACCCCGAGAGCCACTCGATGGGCAAAAAATTTTTGCAAAAAAAAATTTTTTTTTTCGAAAAATTTTTTTTTATCCGATCGAGCTGGAAATCTCTGTGCGTGACTTTTGGACTCTCCAGATTCCGAAAAAAAATTTTTCAGATTTTTTGCACAAAAGAAATTTTGTATGGATTTTTCGAAATAATGGTCCGATCGCGTTGAAATTTGGCATGCGGGCATTATTTGGGCCCAGGATAGATAATCTGAAAAAAAAATTGGGAAAAATCCAAGATGGCGGCGACCCCGAACAAAAAGTCAAAATCCCAAGTAAAGGCCGAAGGCCGACCCCGCGGAGGGCCGAAGGCCCGGAGCTTCACTCCCGGGGCCCAAGAGGGTCCCTAACCTTAGTAATTTTGGGGCCTCGCTGCAGGAGGGCCGGAACATTACCAGAAACTATATAAATCTATATATATAGCGAGCCCGAAGGGCGAGCTTCAGGGTGGGAGGCCGAAGGCCGACCTTGCGGAGGGCCGGAGGCCCGGAGCTTCGACCCGAGTGCCCAAGCGTGTCACCCCCAAGCAATTTAAAGCGAGGCCGAAGGCCGAGCCCCGAGCAAATCGAGCTACCAAGCGTTCAACAACCCCAGTACCTTAATAAGCCGAGCCTGAGGGCCGAAGGCCCGATGGCGAGGCGTCAAGCCCGCGAAGGCCGAAGGCCGAGCTCCGCGTAGGGCCGAAGGCCCGGAGCGTCACGATCGAGGTGCTCTCCGCGCGAGCCCGAGGGCCGAAGGCCCGACGGGCGAGCCCACGCGGTGAAACTGCCCTTCCAACTATCTTAACAAGCGAACCCCAGCGAAGGCCGCAGGCCGAGCTCCGCGTAGGGCCGAAGGCCCGGAGCGTCCCATAGAGGCGCGATAGCCTGCGAGGCCGGAGGCCGAGCTGCGAGAAAATAAAGCTTTTCTACATATAATAAAATCCGAGTAACTATATAAGCGAAGCTTCGTAGCTGCAAAGGCCGAAGGCCGAGCTCCGCGTAGGGCCGAAGGCCCGAAGCGTCCAACATAGGCGCGCCAGCTCGCGAGGCCGAAGGCCGAGCTGCCAGAGTCCAACGCATCCATGCTTCTCAATGAAAAAGTGTAACATTCGTTTCGATAACCTGCGAAGGCCGAAGGCCGAGCTCCGCGTAGGGCCGAAGGCCCGAAGCGTCCAATACAGGGGCGCCAGCTCGCGAGGCCGAAGGCCGAGCTGCAGGAGTCCAACGCATCCATGCTACTCAATGAAAAAGTGTAACATGAAAATGAATCGGAGGGCCGCAGGCCCGACGATTCGTTTCGACAATCTGCGAAGGCCGAAGGCCGAGCTCTGCGTAGGGCCGAAGGCCCGAAGCGTCCCTCAGAGGCGTGACAGCTCGCGAGGCCGAAGGCCGAGCTGCAGGAGTCCAGCTCACAAGCCCTATTACTGCGACAAAAGTAAAAATTAATACAAAAACAATAATAAAAAAATTAAAAAAATATCTCCAATACCCCACTCCTCCAGTCGATAAAAAGAGAGGCCCGCGAGGCCCTGGGCCTCGCGCACAGAGCAAAAAACTAGTTACTATTTTATATAAAAAGAAAAAATGATAATTTTTAATGGTTTTACAAAATCGCCAATATCTCCGTAACTAGAAACTGCCATAAGGTACCTTTTCTTATGGACGGTCACATATTTCCATAAGACCGAAAGGGGCAATTAGAAAATCAATATTAACAAAACGAAATCAGAAGAGGAATTTGAAAGTACTGTTGACACAACAAATGGCACAAGATTTATCAATAAAAGAGTTGTTTATAAATGTAGTGAGTGATTAATTAATCTATTGTATGTCTCTGCGCTTAAACTATGAATATATCGTAGATTAGATTATTATACATTGACTTATACACTGTTGTGTCAACAGTACTTCCATTCTAATCGCGGTTTGATAATGCTTATCGGCTCGCTAACTTAAGAGACGTTTATGAACAAGGGGGTTAGTGTATACCTTGATGGCGACGGGCTGCTGGGTGCGGCGGTGTATGCCGAACTGCCCCGACCCGAGAACCTCGTCGGGATATGGTACACTTGTGCCATGTGGTATGTGGCTCCACTGTGTATGGACCACGTGGTGTATACCTTGATGGCGACGGGCTGCTGGGTGCGGCGGTGTATGCCGAACTGCCCCGACCCGAGAACCTCGTCGGGATATGGTACACTTGTGCCATGTGGTATGTGGCTCCACTGTGTATGGACCACGTGGTGTATACCTTGATGGCGACGGGCTGCTGGGTGCGGCGGTGTATGCCGAACTGCCCCGACCCGAGCACCTCGTCGGGATATGGTACACTTGTGCCATGTGGTATGTGGCTCCACTGTGTATGGACCACGTGGTGTATACCTTGATGGCGACGGGCTGCTGGGTGCGGCGGTGTATGCCGAACTGCCCCGACCCGAGAACCTCGTCGGGATATGGTACACTTGTGCCATGTGGTATGTGGCTCCACTGTGTATGGACCACGTGGTGTATACCTTGATGGCGACGGGCTGCTGGGTGCGGCGGTGTATGCCGAACTGCCCCGACCCGAGCACCTCGTCGGGATATGGTACACTTGTGCCATGTGGTATGTGGCTCCACTGTGTATGGACCACGTGGTGTATACCTTGATGGCGACGGGCTGCTGGGTGCGGCGGTGTATGCCGAACTGCCCCGACCCGAGCACCTCGTCGGGATATGGTACACTTGTGCCATGTGGTATGTGGCTCCACTGTGTATGGACCACGTGGTGTATACCTTGATGGCGACGGGCTGCTGGGTGCGGCGGTGTATGCCGAACTGCCCCGACCCGAGCACCTCGTCGGGATATGGTACACTTGTGCCATGTGGTATGTGGCTCCACTGTGTATGGACCACGGCATATTATATCCGTGCGGTGACGGAGTAAGAATACAAAAATCACCGCCCCTCTCTTCCCGTGGGTGTCGTAGGAGTCGACTAAGGGAAATACTGAGTAGCCAGCTTCTCAGCCGGTGGTAGGGTATTTTTACTAGTACCCGCCTGGTTGGCTACCACCGTACATTCGGTGTAAACGCCCGTGAAATGACTTACCTTCGTGTTTGCCGTGTTTCGGGGTCAGCCGGTGTATTTACCAGCATCTAGCGGGCCAGCAAGGCGGTGGCAACTAACAGGTTACTGATTGTCTCCTGTTCGTTGCCGCCGCGATTTGGGCTCTACTTTTCACTTACGATCAGGTGGAGTGGAGCCACTTTGTTGTGCCAACGTTATTTTTATTGGGTCGGCAACGCGCATGTGACACCCTGAGGTTGCAGGCGCCCATAGGCTACGGTGACTGCTTTCCATCGGGCGGGCCGTGTGCTTGTTTGCCACCGACGTGGTATAAAAAAAAAAACCACGTGGTGTATACCTTGATGGCGACGGGCTGCTGGGTGCGGCGGTGCAGGCCTCCGTACACGATGCCGAACTGCCCCGAACCGAGAACCTCGTCGGGATGGATCTGGTACACTTGGGCCATCTCCGCGCCTCGCTCCGCCGGTTCTGATGATGATGATTCTTCCGCTGTCAACGAACGTTACATTATTAAATAGGTTAAATGTTTTGCTATACTGTGCGCTGTAATAATAAGATTACACAATTTTCCATTCCTTCTCAATAGTCTCTATGCGCCTGCTGGGACCGGTTTACGGATATGTATTTGTGCCCGTGAATGGGTTGCAGCAGGTGTAAAACACAGCAAATTTCTCCAAAGGGCCTCTACGTGTTGGATTTATATCCCCGCGCAAGCCTATCAAAAAACCGGGATTTGTAAGCCCGTGATCCTCAAGGAGATTACACAAAAGTAACCTTACTACCGGTATGATGTATTTGTGTGTTTGGAAATGAAACAAACCTGTTGATAATGACAACTAATATTTTACATTTGGCGCCCAACGTGAAGCATGAAAGCAAATTGTTTTATACGAGGTATAAAGACGAAGCTATTAAAAAATGGAATGAGGCTTTAATGCACGCATTTTTTTACGTTGGTCAAAGTCAAAATCAAACTATTCTTTATTCAAGTAAGCTTATTAATAAGCATTTCCGAATCATCTGACATTATCAAGAGAGAGAAAAAAATCTACTATACGGCTTGGTATACCAAGCCGTATAGTAGATTTTTACGGCTTGGTATACCAAAAATAAAAAAGATTTACTAACAAATTATTATTACAATTGGCGCCCGAATTGGAGTAAACGAGCAGAGTGAATTATTTTTTGTTACCTTTCTTGGCGCATATTTAACTTATATAGATTTTATTAACACCCTTTACCAAAAAAAGGATATCGTCGCTATCTCAATCTTCGATCTACGGCAATCAAATCGTCGGCTGACAAGCAAAACTCACTATAAAAACTAACACTACTCTTAGCAAGCTCTTATGTCAATATTAAATCAGACCTGAGATAAGAGCTTTATTTTAAGTAGGTATTTGTTACTTAGTGAGTTTTGCTTGTCGACTGACGAAATAATGGAAATGTCACCTTTCTTTCACTTTAAATAAGGGTGTTTGTTCCATCAAGTGAGTGTTGTAGATAAGAGTTTGAATAAGTAAAGCGACAATATGACGACAAAATGGGACCGGTCTCCCAGGAGCGCGCCAGGTAGGCTCCCACGCCGGACTGGGTGACCGTCACTCACCGGGTCGCTTGAGGGCGGTGACGGGCAGCAGCGCGTGTCGCACGGCGGTCTCCCAGGAGCGCGCCAGGTAGGCTCCCACGCCGGACTGGGTGACCGTCACTCACCGGGTCGCTTGAGGGCGGTGACGGGCAGCAGCGCGTGTCGCACGGCGGTCTCCCAGGAGCGCGCCAGGTAGGCTCCCACGCCGGACTGGGTGACCGTCACTCACCGGGTCGCTTGAGGGCGGTGACGGGCAGCAGCGCGTGTCGCACGGCGGTCTCCCAGGAGCGCGCCAGGTAGGCTCCCACGCCGGACTGGGTGACCGTCACTCACCGGGTCGCTTGAGGGCGGTGACGGGCAGCAGCGCGTGTCGCACGGCGGTCTCCCAGGAGCGCGCCAGGTAGGCTCCCACGCCGGACTGGGTGACCGTCACTCACCGGGTCGCTTGAGGGCGGTGACGGGCAGCAGCGCGTGTCGCACGGCGGTCTCCCAGGAGCGCGCCAGGTAGGCTCCCACGCCGGACTGGGTGACCGTCACTCACCGGGTCGCTTGAGGGCGGTGACGGGCAGCAGCGCGTGTCGCACGGCGGTCTCCCAGGAGCGCGCCAGGTAGGCTCCCACGCCGGACTGGGTGACCGTCACTCACCGGGTCGCTTGAGGGCGGTGACGGGCAGCAGCGCGTGTCGCACGGCGGTCTCCCAGGAGCGCGCCAGGTAGGCTCCCACGCCGGACTGGGTGACCGTCACTCACCGGGTCGCTTGAGGGCGGTGACGGGCAGCAGCGCGTGTCGCACGGCGGTCTCCCAGGAGCGCGCCAGGTAGGCTCCCACGCCGGACTGGGTGACCGTCACTCACCGGGTCGCTTGAGGGCGGTGACGGGCAGCAGCGCGTGTCGCACGGCGGTCTCCCAGGAGCGCGCCAGGTAGGCTCCCACGCCGGACTGGGTGACCGTCACTCACCGGGTCGCTTGAGGGCGGTGACGGGCAGCAGCGCGTGTCGCACGGCGGTCGCCCAGGAGCGCGCCAGGTAGGCTCCCACGCCGGACTCGGGTGGTGGGAGAGCGTGGCCGGCGCCGGCTCCCACGGGGTCCACGCCCACCATGTAGTCCACGTTCGCGGTGCGGATCTCGAAGCAGTGCATCACGTCTGTGGGACATGATTGAACACTGAGTTTGAGCAGAGATTATTTAGTTTAAGTAGATATATCAGCACCATACATTAAAATGCATCCACCTGAAATGTCGTCACTACTAGACGGCGCCACGGTTGTTCGTGAGCATGGCATACAGATGGCTCTGAAACAGTATATACACTACCTTTGTTGTTCGTCCATTGGCACAGATGGCTCTGAAACAGTATACACTACCTTGCCACGAACGAAAAACGCATGATCACTTGTAACACATAGCATATTTTGCCGTACCACGATATAGGGAGGTTGGTAATGTGGTTCATGCGTTCGGCTGTGAAGCAGAGGTACCAGGTTCAAATCCTAACTATACGCGCTGAAAATGTTTTATTTCTTTTTTTTCAAACTTTGTTTTTTTATTTTTTTGTTGCGCATAATCTTTGATTTTGTAAAAACAGTGTTTAACAAGGTGCAAACGGGCGGGTTTTTATTTTGTTGTCGTTTTATAAAATTTTCCATATATGGACTTTTATACATTTTTTCTAATCAGAATCACGAGCTCTTTCGTTTCGTTTTATAGTTATACAAAGTGATCATAGATCCGATAGATACATACGTATACATACAGGGTGCTACATACATAATTATACAGGGTGAAAATGAGTATACAGACGAACTTGAAGCGTGAAGAGTGAACCTAGTTATTCCTGACAGAGTTGGGTTATACTCGTTTCTGACTAATTCGCATACGTTGTTTATATATATATTATATGTATGTATTGTATTTATAAATATATTATATGTATGTAGGTATAATATCTTTGTTATGTAACAATAGAGTAATAAGTATAGTATATAAGAGTTAGATAAAAACAATAGTTTTTTTTTTTTTATATATAATTATAGAATTGATAATAATATCAGTTATTTTCACTGTAATCCTTACAATTTTGTACAGTTCGTCTGCCTAGCACTGCTCTAATTCTCTCAACTACTCAAAGGTTAGCTGGAAGAGATCCCTTGCAGGGATAAGCTCGCCTTTGTACAATTGTCTTGTGTTTTGTGTACTTTTCTATGTTTATTTGTACAATAAAGTGTTTACTACTACTACTACTACTACTACGTTGAATACAATTTTCGGGTCCATTATGAGATCCAAGATGGCAGCAACTTATTTTTGCAATTTTCATCATTATACTCGTTTCTGACTAATTCGCATACGTTGAATACAATTTCGGGTCCATTATGAGATCCAAGATGGCGGCAACTTATTTTTGCATTTTTCATCATTATACTCGTTTCTGACTAATTCGCATACGTGGAATACGATTTCCTGGTCCATTCTAAAATCCAAGATGGCGGGAACTTTTTTTTAAATTTTCATCTTTATACTCGTTTCTGACTAATTCGCATGCGTGGAATACGATTTTCGGGTCCATTCTAAGATTCAAGATGGCTGGGAACTTTTTATTTTGCAATTTTTATCATTATACTCGTTTCCGACTAATTCGCATACGTGGAATACGATTTCCGGGTCCATTCTAAAATCCAAGATGGCGGGAACTTTTTTTTTTGCAATTTCCATAATTATACTCGTTTCCGACTAATCGCATACGTGGAATACGATTTTCGGGTCCATTCTAAGATTCAAGATGGCGGGAACTTTTTATTTTGCAATTTTTATCATTATACTCGTTTCCGACTAATTCGCATACGTGGAATACGATTTCCGGGTCCATTCTAAAATCCAAGATGGCGGGAACTTTTTTTTTGCAATTTCCATCATTATACTCGTTTCCGACTAATTCGCATACGTGGAATACGATTTTCGGGTCCATTCTAAGATTCAAGATGGCGGGAACTTTTTATTTTGCAATTTTTATCATTATACTCGTTTCCGACTAATTCGCATACGTGGAATACGATTTCCGGGTCCATTCTAAAATCCAAGATGGCGGGAACTTTTTTTTTGCAATTTCCATCATTATACTCGTTTCCGACTAATTCGCATACGTGGAATACGATTTCCGGGTCCATTCTAAAATCCAAGATGGCGGGAACTTTTTTTTTGCAATTTCCATCATTATACTCGTTTCCGACTAATTCGCATACGTGGAATACTATTTCCGGGTCCATTCTAAAATCCAAGATGGCGGAAACTTTTTTTTTGCAATTTTCATCATTATACTCGTTTCAGACTAATTCGCATACGTGGAATACGATTTCCGAGTCCATTCTAAAATCCAAGATGGCGGGACCATTTTTTTTGCAATTTTCATCATTATACTCGTTTCCGACTAAATCGCATACGTGTAATACGATTTCCTGGTCCATTCTAAAATCCAAGATGGCGGGAACTTTTTTTTAAATTTTCATCTTTATACTCGTTTCTGACTAATTCGCATGCGTGGAATACGATTTTCGGGGTCCATTCTAAGATTCAAGATGGCGGGAACTTTTTTTTGCGATTTTCATCATTATACTCGTTTCTGACTAATTCGCATACGTGGAATTTCTTTTTGGTTCTATTCTAAGAACCAAGATGGGCGGGAACTTTTTTTTTGCAATTTTCATCATTATACTCGTTTCCGACGAATTCGCATAAGTGGAATACGATTTCCGAGACCATTCTAAAATCCAAGATGGCGGGAACTTTTTTTTGCAATTTTCATCATTATACTCGTTTCTTACTAATTCGCATACGTGGAATATCATTTTTGGGTCCCATTCTAAGAGCCAAGATGGCGGTAACTTTTTTTTTGCAATTTTCATCATTATACTCGTTTCTGACTAATTCGCATGCGTGGAATACGATTTTCGGGTCCATTCTAAGATTCAAGATGGCGGGAACTTTTTATTTTGCAATTTTTATCATTATACTCGTTTCGACTAATTCGCATACGTGGAATACGATTTCCGGGTCCATTCTAAAATCCAAGATGGCGGGAACTTTTTTTTTGCAATTTCCATAATTATACTCGTTTCCGACTAATTCGCATACGTGGAATACGATTTTCGGGTCCATTCTAAGATTCAAGATGGCGGGGAACTTTTTATTTTGCAATTTTTATCATTATACTCGTTTCCGACTAATTCGCATACGTGGAATACGATTTCCGGGTCCATTCTAAAATCCAAGATGGCGGGAACTTTTTTTTTGCAATTTCCATCATTATACTCTTTTCCGACTAATTCGCATACGTGGAATACGATTTCCGGGTCCATTCTAAAATCCAAGATGGCGGGACCATATTTTTGCAATTTTCATCATTATACTCGTTTCCGACTAATTCGCATACGTGTAATACGATTTCCTGGTCCATTCTAAAATCCAAGATGGCGGGAACTTTTTTTTAAATTTTCATCTTTATACTCGTTTCTGACTAATTCGCATGCGTGGAATACGATTTTCGGGTCCATTCTAAGATTCAAGATGGCGGGAACTTTTTTTTGCAATTTTTATCATTATACTCGTTTCCGACTAATTC
>JALPQI010009126.1:0-39425 GCA_025490895.1 Thaumatotibia leucotreta
TAAGCATCCGGGTTACTTTTGGATGAGGTTAGCGCAGGATGATCAGTGGCGTAAAAGAAGAGATTCCTATGCTTAGCAGTGGGCGAGTTACGGCTGAAAATGATGATGATTAATATTGAAAATGCGTGGTGACGGCAGTAAGAATTCATTTGTCACCACCCTGACTCTTCCCACGTGTCCTAAGAGTCGACTATAGTTATAAGGCCCTGGTTTTTCTGGCCGGCGACCGGCGACCGAAGCGTTGTTCGAATGTTTTGTTCGCGAATGTTTGAGGGTGGTTTCTCTGACACGTCGTCGGTTACCCGCTGCCGGCGACGTTACAGAGAAACTACCCTCAAACATTCGCGAACAAAACATTCGAACGTCGTCGGCGATTCGGCGTCGACGGGATTGAAGTGTCTCTGACCATTCATTTATTAAAGATGGATGACGGGCAGCAGCGTCATCATAATGGACATATTACCGCGATCGCCAACCCGCTTGCGCAGCGTGGAAATTATGGAAATTAGCATGTAATGCGTCTATACGCATAAGAATTAGGAGAGTCCTACGCCCAGCAGTGGACTGTAATTGGCTGTTGATGCCGAAATTCTTTTTTTGAAATACGGATTTTATTTAACCCTCTAATGCATATGAAGCCAAATATGGTTTCATTGGTTTTGAACTCTATTGACTCCTGTTAGGGTTCAAATTTGAAATGCATTTTTGCCTGTCTTATGCATTAGAGGAGAAAAAAGTCAGCATAAACACTTAAAACCGTAGTTATGTGGTATTTTTGCATTTTTACGATGGATTACGCTACATCCCATACAAATGATAAGGTCTATTATACATTTGACAGCTGGCTGTGCATTATCCTATTGAACAAATATTTTGTATGTAAACATCATTTCCATTATGACGTTTTAAATGTTTTAATTACCGACGCCGTCACCGATAATATGACAAATAGGCTACTTGACCCAATTTTAAAGTTTGTCGTATATTATTAATCAATATCAGATTAACGGAAAAAAAAAATAAATATATTTTTTCACGACCTAGAAAACCGCAAAATTATATCTTAAAATTTAAACTTTCGTTACCGCGCGAAAACGATACTAGCCATGTTAATGCTTAGATTATCTGTGGTGTGACGTCACTCAAACCAAAAACAAACATTTGACATGTCGCTTACGTTATGTCAATGTCACAGAAAAGCTACATGCCTATATGTCCATGGCGAATTTCACTCGTATAAGGTTTGACATGAAGTTAGTTTAAGATCCTATGACGTCATATCATGGCCGACACCGTTTTCAGAGCACGAAATTAAAAAAATAAAACAATTTTTTCAATAAAAAATATGAACCCATCAAACACTTTTAATACACCGTAATCGAAAAATATTGATCTTTTCAATAAATACTACAGAAAATAATAATTTTTTGCACTAAATTTGATATGAGTCAAGTAGCCTATTATGCGTCACGTTGGCGCCACAGTGTCGGTATTTTAATGTAATTTTACACGAAGTCAAACTTTCGTTTTTACTCTTATTTTAATAGTAATATAAATAAATGACTTAAATCAAAATTACTAGCCAAACGCCAACGTGTTTACGGGACACTTTGGGGTCAAAACTCTCTTGGCCAAAATGGGTCTTTCTGACAGCATAGACTGTAGAATGTGTGGCGAGGAAGAAGAGACAATGAAACACTTGATGTGCGAATGTCATGCCCTCGCCAGACAAAGGATGAAAGACTTCGGAACCGGCTATCTGGAACCGAAGGAGGTCAAAACGCTACCGCTAGGGTGCATCCTCAAACATATTGAGTTGATAGAACAATCCCTGGGGTAGGCGAAACAGGGGGCAATTACACAAAAGATCCCAATGGGTCGAAGTGTATCCGTAAGGGCCCCGCAAATAAGATAAGATAAGATAAGCCAAATGCCAAGAGTCCCCAAACTACCCTACTAAAAGTATTGGGTAGAATTGATCATTGGGAGTCCTAAGTATCGATTTTATCCTACTGAGTCCTAGTGAGGTCACTTACGAGTACTTCAACCGAGTTTTAACTTTGATACTATAGCTGTAAAGTCGAAATATTATGTAATATAGGGCCTCACGAAGTTATACGCCAGATCCAGTAATACCGATATTTTGAAAAGTCTAGATTGCCCAGTGGTTTTTTCTACCCTGATTTCTATTACATTTATATAATTATGTAATTTATGTATTTGTCACCACCCCTACTCCTCCTGCGGGTGTCCTAAGAGTCGTCTAAGGGATTGAAGTGTCACTGATCATTACCTATTTGATAAAAGATTGATGATGTGCAGAAGCGTCATCATAGTGGACACATTACTGCGATTGCCAATCCGCTTGCCCAGCGTGGCGATTATGGGTATTTAACTATTTACCTCCTAATGCGTCTATACGCATTGTTATGGGAGAGACCTATGTCTAGCATTGGACTATCATAGGCTTGATGATGATGAATTATGTATATTGTGTGTAGTTATTTTATGTTTATTTTTATTAATCTAGGCAGCTTAAGGTATGGCTACTGATAGACGTCACTATCACGTTAAAAAACTTATTTTTCATCACACCTGTTCGGTAAGTGCGCCAATACGCTGCGGTGATGCGCGCCGTAGGTGCGTCATTACGTCCTAGTAGGCCGTTAAGGATTTTCATACAACATTACGCCGCACCAGCGTGGTCCGGCGCACGCCGCGCGCCGCGCCGAGATTTCTTTTATGAAAATGATGAAATTAAGTCATCCCTGATTTAGACCATTTTAGAGTAGTCTTGTGAAAATATATTGTTTTATTTACTTTTTTGCATCACAGGTGTGATGAAAAACATTGTGTGTACCACGGGCGGTACAAGAATTATGAACTCGTGTGAAGTAAAGCCCGCGCCTTCGGATTCAAATTCTTACTTACCGCCCTAAATACACAATGTACTATAAAATGTTCTAAAATTACCAAAGACGTCGTCTAAAAAAATAACTACAATCAATTGCGACATAAGACCTAAATGAACTATTTCAGTAACAAATGAATACTTAAGTTAATTAGTCGAATCGACTACGTCAGCGCTGAGACAAAAACATCGCCCTTTGCCGACGGCACGTTAATTAGCTTTGAAGGATGAAACGGCTTAAATATACGAACTACGCTCTAACGATGTGCATACAAAAATACTGGTTTTAAATTAAGTTTAGATACACACGATTTTCTTGGGTTCTTGGTTGGTGGTAGTAAACTTTGCGGACGCTTCTCTTTTTAAGGCACTTGCTATGAAAAAAGGCGTTCGATACACGTGTAAAAACTTCTTTTTATCTCGGGTGATTGTTGCCCTCGTTTCACTCGGGCTCCAACTTTAACCCTCGTAGAAAAAAAAAATTGCACTTGTATCGAAATGTACATATAATTCAATTATCGAACGATCTTGGTCGTTTTTCTTTGGCATATGACATCTAATATTTATAATTTATAATACGAGTAATATAGTATTAAGTAGTGTGACTACTGGGGAAAAATAAAAAGTATAAATCAAAATATTTAGTTAATAAATAATTTGATTTGTATTTTCGCAACACGTTTATTTATAAATTAGTAATATAGCTATGTTCTAAAACCGCTCATTTTAATTAACAGCCTATTAGTCAATAATATTTAATAACAAAATGTCAAACGCAAACGGGACGGATATTACCTAATTCGGTTATTTTATTTGGGTATTAATACTTATTGAATATGGTTCTAAGCTTCATGCTTATTAACGAATAATAAATTAATTTAATTTTAATTTGTGTTATTTATGATATATTATTTTCTGAGATCCAGAAACGTCTGGTTGACGTAACTAAAGACCGAAGAGCTGGCGACTTCCTCGCACAACGCATCAGTATTGCGATACAGCGAGGAAATGACGCCAGCATCCTCGGTACAATGCCAGAAGGGCCAATCTTGAATATAGGTTAGGTTAATTAGCTAGATTTATAGTAGATGAATTGTACAAATTTGAAAATAAAGACGTGCATATGCATATATCATATTATTTGTATTTCGACATGTGTGTTATGATACTTTACATTAAAATTTAAATAGGTATTTTATTATAATTATACATCGAATTACGGTTAGGGCACAACGTATATTTAGTATTCTTTAGTATAATCAATTTTCAGGTTTTTGTAAATATGTACATATGCAAATTAAAAAAATGCCCTTAAAATATTACTAACTTGGTTTTTACTAGGGTGTGATTCAATACAGTGGCTGTTTTGTGTAAGATTTCTCGGAGATTTGTAAGAGAATTCCCTTCATTGAGACTAATTCCCATAATTGAGCGACTGATTCTGGTAATTAGATTTCAGTCGACATTGATGTAGAGCTCGGATAGCTTTACATAAATGATGACTCTGGAGCTTTGTGAGGAATACTCTACTATTTTTAGGGTTTCGTAAACAAAAAGAAACTCTTTGTTTCTTGGTCGTCTTATCGTAATTCAATATATTTTATTGTATTAAGCATATTGATTTTGTGTTGTGCCGTGTGGTGACGGCAGTAAGAATACATTTGTCACCACCCCAACTCCTCCTGCGGGTGTCGTAAGAGTCGACTAAGGGATTGAAGTGTCACTGACCACTATTTGATAAAACATTGATGATGGGCAGCAGCGTCATCATAGTGGACACATTACTATGATCGCCAATCCGCCTGCCCAGCGTGGCGATTATGGGCATTTACCTCCTAATGCGTCTATACGCATAGTTATGGGAGAGACCTATGTCTAGCATTGGACTATCATAGGCTGATGATGATTGATTTTGTTGCCAATTGAATTTAAATCATCGAGAGGCATAATAATCTGTAAATATAAATAAGCGGTTAAACTCGTGTGTATGATCTTTTTCACTTTTAAGGGCACACAAGTAGCGTGAAATTAAAAACCTTTTTATAACTAACCGAAAGAGATAAGTGCTTGAAAATGGAGACCTAGGCTCTCCGAAATATGTCACGCGTCGTGACTAATACACGTGATTTTAACCGTTTACATATTTTGTGGAACAACTCAAATCAGCCACGAACCCAGGACGTGGGTTCAAATGCTATACCTTCGCTCCGGCGTTGGTAAACTTTGGTATTTTTTCTTTGATATATTACATCTAATATTCTTTTTTTAACGTGTATTGTACCACCTCTACGAACAAATAAAACATCGAAGCCGCACGCCATATTAAATTGCCTTTCAAAAACGGTCCTGAATTTTAGTTGACAAGTGTCACCCCCTGTTTAATGCGTCACGGTACTGATTGTCAATATCAACCTATAAAATCTTAAGCCGCCATTTAAAAATAGTTGTTATTGGTCCATCAAAGTTTTGATTGGCTATATTCTATAAACATTTGTCAAAGATGTTGCGCCGAAATATGCGCGGTGTTAAGAAAACCGCTATATCCTGACCATCTTGGCACAATTGAACAATTTGTTTTGGGGGCATTTTTGAGCTGGCGTTAGACGTCCATGTTATATATGGTCGCAGATTACATCTAATATTCTTTTTTTACCGTGTATTGTATCACCTTTATTCTAGCTACAGCATGGTAACAAATGCCGATTGCAATATAAAAATAAAATACGTACGATTGAGTTACTGTTGGACATTGGGTTGTAGGTTCGCTTCCCCACATCCCCATTATGAGATCCCAAGATTATTATGAGATGGGATCTGTCGCCTGCAGATCCCATGTCAACTCCGGCCGTACACAGCCATTTTTTTCATTACACTGTTTCTTTTTTGTATTACAGATTAAATGAATTCCTTGATTCACACTTGGCCATTTTAATACAGACTAAAACCCAGGTTTCAGTCGTTTAGCCTTGGGAAATCTAGATTTTTACTTAATATTGATATAGTAAGTTATTTTTTGCAGTGGCATTAATTTCCCTGAGGGTGAATATTGCTTATCTTAAGGTCTCAGGTTTATTTGGAGCTGCGTATCGAATCGAATTAGATTTAATAAAATCGTATTAATGACAACATTACAATTGCAAGAAAACCTTTGGCACCGTTTTGTTTACATTTAGAGACTTTAAATCTCTTGTTAATATTACTATATTTCAATTTATTTAAAATGAATTTTTATGTTTTAGTTTTTCTTTTAATGCATGTTAGTTGTAAGATGTACCATGATTGTTTTAAAAAACAAGTCCTGCCAAGTTTCTTACCGGTTCTTCTCGGGGTTAGCGGTTTAGGGTTAGAACCGGAAGAAGTTTTAATACTTAGACCATTCAAAAGATTTTGTTGCTATTCCAATTTGAATAAATAATTATTTGACGTTGACTTTGGTAGCCAAAGTTTCGTAATCAGCTTCGAAATGGGAATAAAATCCCAATAGGTAACTTTAAATCGGGACTTATCTTTACCGATATGTAACCAGGTTTGTACCAAATCTGGCCACGAGATTGGAAAAGTTATTCCCATTTCAAAGCTGACTACCAGGCGGGAAACCATATTTCCCATTTGGCAGCCAGCTACCAAATCTGGCTACCAAACGGTACTAAAGGCTAGAAAAGAAGTTTTGATACGCATTCCCCTTTCAGGTGCATTAATTTTAAGTTTTTAACAGACTTCAAAAAAGGAGGAGGATTCTTTATTGAATGTTACCTGATATATCTCCTAATTATGTAAATCAATTTCAATTTTATTTTAAATCGAAAGGGTATAACCTTGAAATGGTCTGGTTGGCACTAAGTCGGGATCTGAGGCCCTACCGCGAACCACGAACGAACTGTTGCATCTCTCTTGCACTTATGACTTCGTACGTAAGTGTGACAGGGAGGCAACACTTCGTTCGTGGTTCGCGGTAGGGTCGCTGATGATTGCATCTTAGATAAATCGATTGTAGGTATAATTTTAAAATCGGTTGAAGTAAGTTTTTTTTATATGATGATTATGGATTTCTACTGTGCTGTTTACAGATTTCCTCACGATGTTTCCTTTACTAACTGCTAACAGTAAATATCTATAGGTAAGTACGGAATAAAATAATTAGTTTGGCCAGGATTTGAACCCACGACCTCCGTATTTAATTAATGGAAGAGAAATTTAACGTCTAAATCACTGGGCCAATCGCAATATAAGATATATATGAAAGGTATAGTACATACATTACGATACAGGTGGGTTGGTGGATAAAAATAAAGTCGAAACGAGTGGCTATAAATTAAATCACGACCGAAGGGAGTGTCTCAATTCGAGGCGAGTTACGAATTTCCATTTCGCAGGTGTATCATACGACGTTTTTCAGTACAGATGGCCCTCCGAAGTTTCGACCTGTCAATAATTTTGTATTTATTTTTATTTTGTTTACCAACAAGGTTACCAACAGGATAATAAACATCTTACTAATAATCTCTGGTGCCGTGTGGTGACGGCAGTAAGAATACATTTGTCACCACCACAACTCCTCATGCGGGTGTCGTAAGAGTCGACTAAGAGATTGAAGTGTCACTGACCACTATTTGATAAAAGATTGATGATTGGGCAGCTGCGTCATCATAGTGGACACATTCCTGTCATCGCCAATCCGCTTGTCCAGCGTGGCGATTATGGGCATTTACCTCCTAATGCGTTTATACGCATAGTTAATAGGAGAGGCCTACGTCCAGCAGTGGACTATCATAGGCTGATGATGACGAATAATCTCTGTGTCACTAATAAAGGAGTAATTACTTCGAGTGGTAGAAACTGATGTTTGAGAAGTTCTTTGTTTTAGAAGCTCGGGAAAGGTTTTTGTCTCTATCTCTCCAACTAAAGAGTCATTAGTGAGACAGAGATTTTCACGAGTTTTGATGTTCGGGCAAAGTTTTAATTTCAAATTATAGTAAGAGCACTGGAACCGTATAGAAAACGTGTTTACTTTGCCCGTGGAAGGAACTCACGTTGTTTGAAACGTTTGTTTGCAGTTTGGTAATAGTCCGGTGGAAAATTGTAGCCGAACCTTCGTTAGATCTTTCATGATAAAGTCTGCTCGGCTATATTGAATACCAGGTGAGAAATGATCTTAAATTAAAGTTTGATTGATAGATTTGATCCCAATTAATTACAATTTTGTTTCAAATTTATAGGCACGTCGATGAATATTGGTCCTAGGCTGCGTTTGCGAAATCGTGGTCCCCACTCAAGCACTTTTCGACTCCATCGGCTAGCAAAATATACTTGAGATAAATACATAAAATACCATTGGCGGGTTTCGAAGCCGGGACCTCCAGCTTCGTAGGCAGGGTCACGAAAGACTAGGCTACGAAGACCATCAAAATATCTGAGTGCTTATACAAGTTGCCAATCGCTAATAATGGCAATACCGCTAATATGAAAGAGTGACAGAGAGGGAAAACTACGATACGCTACTAAGCGTTAGCGATTGGCAACTTGGCTAAGCATCCAGGGCGCTTAGACAAGTTGCCAATCGCTAACACTTAATCGTCAATCCTTAAGCGAAAGGCAGCTAACTGTCTTTGTCGCACTAATATGAAAGAGTGACAGGGAGGGAAAACTACGATACGCTACTAAGCGTTAGCGATTGGCAACTTGGCTAAGCATCCTGGCCGCCTGGTCAGGCTAGAAAGTGGAACGTAAATTCATCCAAATTGAACCCTAAGCTCCTTGTCGAAGTTATGTTGCAATTTTGATTATAATTATATTTTTCATCACGCTGTCTACGCGCGCCATTGCTTGCATGCGTAGCGGGAGTAATAAAAAAGTGAAATTCCCTAGGGAGTAATAGAAATGTCGGTACGTCATAGAATAATATTTTGTCTTAAAACTTATTTTTTATTCCCTAGGGAGTAAATGTCATTACGTCACAATAATATTTTGTCTAAAAACGTATTTTTTTGTCCGCAAGCGTGATGAAATTGTATGCATCACGGTCGGTAAGCGGTATACTAATTCGAGTCATTAAAAGCCCTCCGCATATTACCTACTCCGCGTACTATTACGGTGACTGTTTTCTACTATTTTTCAAGTCAGAATTTTGTACTGCAATCACATCAGCTTTAAACTTTTTTAATTTAGACCAATTACGAATGAAAAAGGTCGGATCCCGGTCTCAGTATTGGCATTGACCCAACTCTTAATTAAATCTCGTACAGCTTTGTAGTGATATGACAAAAAGTCCCGAATGCTGTCCGTTTAATACCAGAGACTAGTCTAAATAATAGAATAGAGGGAACTGTGGAAACAGTTTTGCAGGGAGCTGTATTATATCATCATCATCATCATCATCATATCAGCCGAAAGACGTCCATTGCTGAACATAGGCCTCCCCCAAAGATTGCCACAATGACTGGTCCTGCGCCACCCGCATCCAGCGGACTCCTGCGACCTTCACCAGGTCATCAGTCCACCTTGTTGGGGCCTACCCACGCTACGCCTTCCGGTACGTGTATGTATTATACTTATATAAGTTTATTATATGCTGTAATAATAAAATAAAAAAAAGAACGTTTCACTAAAATTTCGTCAGCCTCCGTAGCCTAGTTGGCCTACGAAACTGGAGGTTCCGGGTTCGAATCCCGGCGAGGGCATTATTTGTGTATTTATTTATCACAAAAATTTGCTCGTTGGTCATGGCTGTCTATGTATTTAAGTATCTATATGTATATATCTATTATATATATCATCGCCTGGTACCCACAACACAAGCCTTAATTGAGCTAACCGTGAGACTAGGTCGACTTGTGTAGGCTGCAGGGCTGGTTCCTCCTCGTGGTGCACCCTGGGAGGGGGGGATAGCCGCTCAGTTGCGCGGTTGCTATCTTCCCTCTGCGAATACCAGCCACAGGTGGTTGCAGTTGAGTCCTTGGACTCCTGCGAGGGCTTTGATGCCGAGTTTTGGGGATGGCCGTTTGGGCCTAGGTGGGACGCAGAAATGCGATCGGAGGGGGCTGGCCTAACAGCCAGCCGCGGGGAGCAGTGATTGCTCCAACCCGTTACCCATGATCATGTTTCGTGGGCGGGGGGCCTTGGCTTAATTGCCCGGGTCAAGAGGAGTAAACCTCAATAAAAAATCCTGAGGTCAAGTGGAGAGGCAGCACGAGGACCTATTGTCTGGATTCGTTCGGACAATGGCTGGCCAGTATGTCAGTCGCTACTGCCTCTAGGCGATGCGCCTTGGTTAGGTCCACCTAACTTTCCCCAGGTAACAACAGTCACTGCCTGGGGTGACCACCCATTACTGTGTACTCGTGGGATCTATATGGCTTACTTTTAGGAAAAAACTACAAATACAGATATTGGGATTAAAAACGACGACATTGGCTTGACGAAAATGGACGCTGAATATTGCATTGGAAGTAGGGATTGCAATCCAGCAGTGTTTTCAATCCAGCTGGATTTTTGCTGGATCGGCGTCAATCCAGCTGGATCCAGCGCGGATCCAGCAGGTAGGAAAAATACCAAAAAAAAAACGTTTTTTTGCAATGAAACAGGTTAATTATTAATTATAATATTCAATGGTTTAAAAGGGAGGACAATAACGCGTAATTTTTTGCGAATTATATACCTAAAAAAACTTCAAAAATAAAATAATAAAGAAATTAAAAGACACGACTGCCTTTTTAAGCTAATTGAGAAAAAAATTATTCCCTTTAATTGTGATAAATTATTCCCTTTTCAGCTTAACTCTTGTGAGCGTATCTACATATAGGCGCTTGTCTTATTACTATATGTAATATTTTCTTTCGATTGAAGTCGGGGAACTTTTTGTTTTATTTTTTAATCATTTTATTTATTTGAAACGTTTTAGTGTTTTACCCCTTAGTTTAAAATTGGATAGAATTTCAAAAACCGACTCCGCAGAAGGCTGAAACTTCGCTCCGGGGACGACCCGTCATATCATCATCTGAAAAATCGCTCTACCTTAGCCCTGTCACCTCACTTGAAGTTTTCAAACTAATTAAATGTCTCAAAAATAAAAGAAGTTTTGGCCAAGATGAGTTGCCAGTACCACCCTATTTAGTAAGAAAATGCGCTGAAGAGTTAACCCCTCCTATGACACTTCTCATTAACCAGTCTTTTACAGAAGGAACAGTCCCAGATCTCCTTAAAATGTCCGTTATTAAACATGTAGGCCCTTCCCTTCAAAATTTTTTTTCTAAATTTTTGAAATCGCTGTCGAACCGATTTTTTTTGTGAATAGTTTAAAATGTGTATTTAAAGATTCTCAAAACGGTTTCCGAAAAGGTCGCTCAACATCGTCAGCAGTTTTCAAGTACACAAACGAAGTTTTAAACAAAATAAATGACAGAAAATATGCTATTGGTATGTTGCTAGTTGCTAGGTAGGTATGAGCAAATCTTATGATTGTGTTTTATATGATATTTTATTGCAAAAATTATTTGGAATAGGTATTAGAGGCTCAGCTCACAATTGGTTCATACCATACCTTAATAAGTTACCTAAGGACCTGTAGGTCGTACACAATGCGTTGAAATAGAATATCAATATCACAACTACATCACAGGTACCATACAAATATTTAAGTACTGATTTTTCAATCTCTAGTTAACAGTAACTGTCAAATAAATTTTAGCTCTATCCTTTTTTGACTGATGACCAGCGATAAGTATGGTAATACATTTAACTGACGGATACTTTTAACTGAGGATTGAAAAATCAGCCCTTAATCAGATAAAACGAATATTACTCGATCTATACCCAAGGCAGTGTTCTCGGTTGTGTTTTATTTTTAATCTATATAATAAATGATCTGCCTAAATGTATAGATAAATTTTGTACTCTTTTTGCTGACAACATAATATCTGTAATTCAACTTTGAAACAATTAATTAGATTTAAATAATAGCTTAAATACAACCATTCAAAATATCGTAACCTGGTCGGATGATCACAATTTAAAGCTTAATTTCAATAAAACCAAACTCATGCAATTTAGACCCAACCAAAAACGTAGCATAAACATAGATTTCTCATTCCGAAGCACTACATTAGAATCTATCCACTCTTTCCCACTTTTAGCCATACACATTGTTTCAACAATAAATGGAAGGAGCACACGTATTATTAGCCACGGCCGCCTAGGACTAAGCGCGGGATCGCGGAACCGTTTCAAACACGACGTAAAATAAGTTTATGTAAAGTTGATTATGCATTTTTTTGGTGAATTTTATTTGCGGATCCGCAGCGCTGGATCCAGCACTGGCTGCTGGATCCAGCAGACCGTAAAATGCGCTGGATCCAGCTGGATTGCTGGATGCTGGATCCAGCAATTGCAATCCCTAATTGGAAGGGACATTGGTGTTTTGAGGTTAAGAGGTGGCGGACCGCCTCAGAAACAGATTGGTGAGCGGTCCAGCCGGGGACCATCTTCCAAAACCGAGGAAAAGGGGAGAAAAGGGGGGTAAAACGCCAGCACCCCTACCTGATTGAGGCTCCCGCGGTTACCCCCAAGGTGAGCTCGGCCAGGAGAGGGCGGAAGTCGGCGGTGGGACCGTCAACCCCCCGACTAAGACTCAACTTTGTAGGGGTGAAAGCGTCGGGGACCCACATGGGTCTGTCGGCGGCCAGGAAAAGCCTGCAGGAGGTCGCGGCAGATTCCGACGCCGAAGGGAATGCGGAGTCCGAAGGGGAGTGGACGGATGGGGAGTCCTCTGGTGCGGAGGAGGACCCCATGGCAGAGGTGCGTCGGGCAGCCGAGACGGTCCTACAGCAGACCGCAAAGTCGACCCAAATAAAGGGGACTGTCCGGGGGGGCCATCAACACGGCCTGCGTCCAAATAATAAAGGCGACGCAGCGGGCGCAGTCCAAAGAGGAGGGCGAGGAGGTCCGTGCTCTTCGCGCGGACAACAAGTGCATGAGGGAGGAGCTCGCTCTCATTCGCTCGGAGCTGAAGGCCGTGCGGAGGGCCTTCTCCGAGAGGAGAAAGTCCCCCCCAGCGGGAAATCCCGGCAGCCAGGGGGCTGAAGGCTTAAGGGCCGAGGTGGAAGAGCTCCTCGCCCAATTTAAAGAGGAGCTCTCCAAAGAGCTATTTAAGTCCCTGGGCGGGATGGTGAACACGCGCCTGGATGACATCCGCAGAAGGCTCCCTGCGGAACCCATCATCCGCCCGCCACTGGCGGCGGACAGGAGGAGGGCCGAGCAAGGGCAGCAGCCGCCGTCCTCCCCCCTGGCGGAGAAGAGGCCTGCTGGAGCGAGCGACACCCAGGCCGCCACTGGGGCGACCCTCATGCCGCCGGCCAGACCGGCCCCAGCTCAGCGGGCGAAACGGGCGAAAAGGACATCAGCGGCCCCCAAGCCTCCCGGCGTCCAGGCCGTCCCCGCCCAGACACGGGTCCAGCCCCCCCCAGAGGCCTCAGGGGCCTGGAGCGAGGTGGTCAAGAGGGGGGGGGGGGGGGGGAAAGAAGGGCACCGCACGGGTGCCTGCTGCCCCCGCGAGGAAACCGGCGGTGAAGGTCGCCGTACCTAAGACTGCAGCGGTGGTGGTAGCCCTAAAGCCGGAGGCCAATACGTCATACGCGGCCATCATGGCGAGGGCCACAAAGGCTTTCCGGCTTGAGGAGGTGGGCTTGGACCACGTAAAGGTCCGGAGGACTGCTGACGGGGCCCGAGTGTTCGAGGTGTCTGAGGCGAACAACGGCCGCACGGCCGAAGCCCTCAGAGACCGATTAGAGGGGGCCATTGGAGATGCGGCCAGGGTGTACCGACCCGTGAAGCTGGCGCGTCTCCGCATCTCCGGCCTGGACGAGGCGGCCACCGGCGAGGCCGTAGGGGAGGCCATCGCGGCCAAGGGAGGTTGCCCCCCTAACGCAGTCAGAGTCGGAGAAATCCGATTCGGCTTTAGGGGGGCTGGATCTGTGCTGGCCCAGTGCCCCGTAGAGGCGGCCGGCAAGGTGGTGGAGGCGGGCAGGCTGACGGTCGGGTGGTCGGCCGCCAGGGTGGAAGCCCTGGAGCCAGGGGCCCTCAGGTGCTACCGATGCATGTGCATCGGGCACACGAGGGCGACGTGCCCGTCTCCGGCTGAACGCGGGGACTTGTGCTTCCGCTGTGGCAAGCAGGGCCACGTCGCGTCGGGCTGCCAAGCGGAAGCCTTCTGCGCTGTTTGCCACAGCACGAAGCGGCCTGCCGGGAACAGGATGGAGGGCAGTAACTGCAACCCACCCCGAGTAAGAGGGGTGTAGCAAAAGGGGGCGGGCCGTGGGCCAGCCGCCCCAGCCGCCACAGCTGCAGCACCGAGCCCCTCATCGCAGGGGGCAAGCGAGGGCCAGCAAAAAATGGACCTGTAATGCCTGTACACCCCAGGCATACAGGTCCAGCAGAGGTGCTGCAATGCAACCTCAACCACTCTGCCCGCGCCCAGGACCTGCTCATGCAAAACACATGTAAGAACACATTTTTCACCACCCCAATTCCTCCTGCGGGTGTCGTAAGAGTCGACTAAGGGATTGAAGTGTCACTGACCATTATTTGATAAAAGATTGATGATGGGCAGCAGCGTCGTCATAGTGGACACATTACTGCGATCGCCAATCCGCTTGCCCAGCGTGGCGATTATGGGAATTTACCTACTAATGCCAATGCCTACTACTACTACTAATATCGGAGAGGCCTACGTCCTGCAGTGGACTGAGATAGGCTGATGATGTAAGTAGGGCTACAATCAAATAAAACATGGAAGCCGCACGCCATACTAAATTGCCTTTCAAGAACGGTCCTGTATTTAGTTGACAAATGTCACCCCCTCTTCATTGCATCACGGCAACGAATTTCAATATCAACCAATAAAACATTAAACCGGCAATTTAAAAATAGTTGTGATTGGTCCATCAAAGTTTGATTGGCTTTATTCTATAAACATTTGTCAAAGATGTTGCGCCGAAAAATGTGCGGTGTTAAGAAAAGCGCTATGTCCTGCCCTTCTTGGCGCAATTTAACAATTGTTTCTGGGGGCATTTTTGATCTGACGTCCATATTATATAATGGTCGAAGAAGTAGGGTAACCTGGGTAACAATTAAAATGTAGCCGTCTGTGTAAAAAGAAAAATCCCTTTTAAATCGGACGGGACTCGTCAAAACACAATGACGTCACTAACGAGCATAATGCTGAATCCTTACTCTGAGCTCGCACGCCAGTTAATTGTATCGACTGCGTAACTTACTTTACCTCTCGCTCGCACGAATATGCGAGTACTAGCGAGATGGGCAAAATAGTAGATACAGTGTGTAGGTATAAAGGGTGGAAAATAAGAAATTGTGAATAACTGAAAACGTAAAGCCTACGCCGAAGGCGTGGATTTTCTTTCACACGACTTCATAATTCTTGTACTACCCGAGCAAGCACATGTTTTTCATCATACTTGTGAGGATTTTTTTTGTTCAAAAATGATTGAAAAGTCTAAGTCATAGCTGACACTTTGGGATTAGTTAAACTTGGGCACGTGAGTGACAAAGCACCAGGTGAGTTCTGATATGCTTCCCCGGTAATTCGATTTTTTTTATGTCACTTGCTGTCTAAGCGTGCCATTGCTTGCGTACGTAGCGGGAGTAATAGAAAAGTGAAATTCCCTAGGGAGTAATAGAAATGTCAGTACGTTATTTAGTAATGTTATTTCTTAAAACTTATTTTTTTGTTGTAATGTAATGGAAAACATTGTATGCATCAATGCACAATGTACTATTTCATATCTATGACGTAATGTTGCATTAAAGTTTTTTAGCCCTGAGTCGTAACGTCGAACTTATGGTACACCTTTAACGAACAAGTGCGATGAAAAGTAAATACCTAAGGCATTCTTTAAAGAGCGGTTCGTAGTGTGCACTGTATGTAATTTGTACCTGTCACAATAATGACGCCTTTATAAATTAGAGTGGCTAACAGAGACAATTCCTTTTTAATTTCGCCGTAGCCCTACTGGCCGCCTGAAAAAATGTTAATCTTCGCCAATCTTAGGTATAGATTAGTTATTTTTTTGGCGTAATTACGATTTCATTTATTTCAAAAAACGCAAGAAAAAAAGTATTAACACAATAAACATAGCTGGGGAGGTAGAGTGCCCAGAAGGCTGGCCGCATTGCCGCGCTGGACTGCTATGCTGAGTCTTTGCGCGAAATACAAATTAAAATGGGAACGGAAAGTACAAACAAAAATCAAAAGAATAGGAAACAAAGAAAAAATCTTTGCGTGATTTACTTTCAGTTCGTCCTGCTCGCACTCGCGTATTATAGCGAGTGAGAGATAGAAGGTAAGTTGACACAGCTCCCGACAGAGCCAGCTACAGAATGGTAAGGACAATGATGTAATTACACAAATGATTTAGTGTCATCCCGCCACTTCGGATATCAAACCTTGGCTGACGTAGGAAAGTAGGCCAATGGAGGATTAGGGGAACAAGCGTTAATAGGAGTGGAATCGTAAACAAAATGTTTTGTTGAGCTTCAACGTGATGAAATTATACAATCATGCTTATTACGATACAGTGAGGAAAAACCGCTAGCTTTTATGTTATGGTACAATGTCATAAGGACCGGGTTTTGATGTTTTGTAAAGGAAAGCCGAAGAAATGAATTTGTTAATAATTTCAATGCCCATTTTATTTCAATCATTAAATGCCTTTAATTATGTACCTACAATTTTTTTTTGTACAGGATGTACGATGAAGTGTTACCAAGTAGATTTTATTAAGTCTGGTGTCAAAGTAATAGCGGCTTATTATCGGAAATATGTTTTGGACACCGCATTGAAGTCTTAGGCACGCAAACAGTTGGGTTGTAAACCGCAAACATAAGAACAAGACTGAGCTTCGGCTTATAAAGCTCGTAAGAACCAAAAATGGCTGAAAACTGAATTTCACGTGTGATCTCTCTGGAGAGACTCCGAAACTCACTTTCTATTTCACTCTTTTTATCTGGTCTATTTTGAAGAGAAAGGTGAGAGCAATTAAACATGTTTAATTTATATACTAGCATGTATGCTAGTATAAATGCAATGAAGAAAGCGATCGTATTTCACTGGCAGATACCAATACCCAGTGATCACAAACGTGCTGCGAGCAAATATTTTTTTACCATTGAAGACCATAGTCAAGGCATAAAGTCATATTGACTAAAAGTAAATTTAATCACAAAATGTAATATTTTTCTCTTGTTTTTTGTCTTACTTATGGTAATAAATTACTGCAACTAAAAAAACGCAGTCCTTTGAAATTGGTAACACTTCTTATCGTTCACCCTGTAATTGACGTTTACTCCTCTGGAGTTGCAGACTAAAGCCTACGTTAGACCATCAGGTTGCTATAATTGTTTGCCTACATATATAAAAAATTTACTTACGTATTAGGCACATTTCTCATAGCCTTATGCCTCACAAACACTGCCACCAGCGTGCCATTCCCCACGACTCCGATCACAAAGATGAGCGCGAATATGATGGGTACGATGTACGTTTCAGGCCTCTCGTAGTAAGGCTGGTACGGTTCTGACCCGTTCATAAGTTCTTCCATAGATATGTTGTAGTCTTCCATCGTGCATGTTATCTGGAATAAAGAGAGAGTATGTCAATTTTGAATGTAAATTAAACTGTCAGATCAGTAGCCGTACCATGTGAAGTAAAAGATACGTTAGGTTTTATTTGATACGCAATGGATTTCATATCGCGCTCGTATTGACATATTGGATTTACGTATAGAGTTAATCGTTCTATGCCTCACCTTTCGCGTGCCGCAAACAGTTTACACGGGACTATTATAAGATTTAAAAGCCTACCGAGTGAGTAGCCAAGATTCCAATAGCTAACGTTCCGTAGCGAAGTGTAGTTTTCTCTCTCTCTCTGCCAGTTTCTTATTAAGGCTGAGCCACATCGGATTGCATGTGCAGCATACAGCGTGCGTTGTAGTATGTAAATATCATAGTAGATGGCACACCGATGCACGTCACACGCACGTGCACGCCACTCAAGCAGTGTGCCATCTAATATGACATTTATATAAATTGCAACGCTCACGCCACGCACAGGCGCATGAGCACGTATTTGGTGTATCCCGGGCTTTCTTCTTCTTCTTTGTCGTTAACACTCTTGCCAGAGCTTTACAACACGTCGCCACTCCTCTCTGACGGCCGCCCTCCTCGTACATTCATGCAGTGATGACGACCATTTACAGCCGCTTTTATCTGGTCAGTCCACCTCATAGGCGATCTTCCTCGTGGCCTGGTTCCCTCAAACTTTCCCTGGACCATAAGTCGCTCAATAGCCACCTCTCCTCGACGGCATATGTGACCAAAAAAATCCCGGGCTTTAGTGTGACAAAAACTTTTGCATTTTGTTCACGAATGAGCGATTGGAATCTTGGCTGCTCACCCTAAAATACCCCTGGGATATAAAACCCTAAGTATTAGATACCCTGATTTTCTGCACTATGGAGGAGCCTAAAGTCAATCGGATAATCGGTAAGTATGATTAAGTAATCTCTCTCCCTTTGAGAATGCTTCCAGGAGGAAACAGATGAAAAAATGTATTATTGACATTAAAATGTACGTCATATTATCGTATGTGTGTATACCTAGTGTGTCAGTTGTTGGTTAAAGTGGTATACCTATACATACACAACTTATGAAACTGATCTTCCCAGCACATAATTAACCGATAATTTCATTGGCTTATATTATATTTAGCCCATATAAGTAATATGTACACATCGCATAGTGAATGTAAAACAATGTGACTAGGTTGGTCTGTGTGAGGTTGTCTTATGACATTTATTTATTATAGGTACTTAGGTATTCATAAATGCAAATGTAGATAATTCTAAAGAAATTATCGATTTATGAATAAATGCGATAGTTAACACACCGCAAAGTAAGACGAGTAATAATAACGTGTAGGTAACAGAAACATTGTAATACAAAAAAATGTCCTTTTATATTATTGGTTACTCCCTGATTCACAGGTGTAGCCATAAATTTGCATTCAACATTACGGTATTTCTATTGCCATTACAGATTAAAATCTGCTTCGGTTTTTTGTTAAAGTATTGAAAAAACAGATGAATCATTCGATTTTATAGAGCTGATCCTTTTGATATCATTTTGAAATATTATAACATGCACCAAACAAAATAGAGTTTATTAAACCAACTAGGTATGAGTACACAGTATGTCCCAAGTGTGTTTGTGTCATTTGTGTGATTATTCCTCGATGGCTCGTTATCTTTTATCAAACCCACAATGTATGTAAACTTTTGATCAGATTTAAACATTAACTGATTGATGAACATAACTACCATTAAATTTAGTAGGTACAAGGTTTTGTATGTCTACACTATGTTCTGCAGTGTAATTTAGGCATATACCTACTAGCTTAATATCCAGCCATGCCATTAAAATAAGTAAAAGATGACTATTATACCAGATGCCTATAAGTAACGAAATATTAGAAAAGAAATGGATGTGGGACGCGCTTCGAAAAGCAGACGATCGTTTGAAAATGTAGGGTCTCCAGTGACCCGTGGTCCCTTGGAACCGTGATAGTTTTACAATAGTGCGGTTCCGAGCAAGCGAGAAATGCCAAAAGAGTCTTCCTCCACCTCACAAATGGCCTCCATGGAAGACCAGCGCTCTATTGTAATCACAGGCCTCAGCATTATGCTGAATTGGTGACCTTTTTGTGGCATACTCTGTAAACTTTGTCTTTTTTTCTTTTCCTTTTAAATGTGTTTCTTTGTAAAGTGTTGTCACAAACAATTATTTTTACTTTCTTTCTTGGGTCTTGAGAAAGATTTTAGGCACACTTACAAGACACAAAATTTTTACCAATTTTTTTTAAATCCTCGGAAAAGAAGAAGAATCCTGAAAAAGAAGAAGAAAACCCTGACCTAATTCACAATTTCTTATTACTTATGTCTCAAATGATATTCAAATTTTTAAATAAATTAGGATGTACTCGTCTTGTATTGACAAATATCAGATGTAACTTTTATTTATTTTTGCATGGAGACTCCATCACGAAATATATAACTTGAACATTTATTTTTCAATCCTGTTTTGGGCGGGAAGTGGCATTTCCAAGAAACGTACAGAAATCATTTATGGCCAAGAGCGTAAACATTGTTACTGTAAACAATTATATACATAAATCAATTGAACATTATTATTATTAAGACTTCTTAAATTTTACAACAATATTTAAACAGCTAAGTACATCAATATAAGGGCCTCGGTAAATAGTACGATTTTGTACCGTTTGGAATAGAAACTTTAAGTTAATGGGGCCCCAGACAACGCAAATTGTTTGCTGGGATCGCGAAACGTCTGGTTGACGTAACTAAAGGCCAAAGAGCTGACGACGTCCTCGCACAACGCATCAATCAGTATTGCGATACAGCGAGGAAATGTCGCCAGCATCATCTGTACAATGCCATAACGGCTAATCTTAAATATGTATACGTTCGGGTAAGTACATTAATTAGATTTAATCTATGTATATTTTGAACTTTGAAGTGCCTAGTTTTTTACGATATGGTACTGAGCCCATTGTACGAGTCCGACTCGCACTTTACCTAGTTGTAGGGCCTTGGTCGCCCAGATATATATCTGATCGCGCTGGTATTATTTTACGGCGAACCATTGGTCCGATAAAACGGGTTTCGTGTTGTCGTAAGTTTTATGGTTTCCTAGATGTAGTCGTAAAATTGGCTGACTTTGAAAAATGGTTCGTGTTTTTTCAAGTGTGGTTTTATTGGTACTAGCTGGCAAGGCCGTTTTTTATAACCTGTACTAGGATTTTCTATGGTAAAAGGTTATGGACAACCCACCTTATGAATCTTCGAGAAGTCAATAGCCTCACTTATTAGGTACGTTACTGTGTTAAATTATAGGCATCCCACGATTAAGTTTGGCAAGAGTCTGCCCGCGACCACGGGAGTAACGTCAGGATAACATTTAACACAAGTTTAAGTGATTTCCCGTTTGTTTTTAAAAATATAAGTCTGGTAAGTCTTAAATTTAAACCTTAAAAATAGTAGCATACAAGCACATGGTCCGCCTGATAATGAGCGGCTACCATAGGTGGGATCCTATAGATGTGACATACGACGCGGCGTGCTGGCCTTTAGAGTTTCGGAAATAACATGTCCAGTGCCTAAAAAAATCAGGGCAAATTCACACCTTATTCTGTTAAAAGTAAGGTGGTTTTTCCTTCTGTAATTTGAAAAGACTAGACATGTTCTTTCCGTGGACCATTCATATATTATATCAGCGACGTGTTCTCGTACATTACGCTCTGTCGCTATGTATTACGATTTTTCGTTCAAATACCTACCTAAATTTGGCTGTAAGAATACATTATGAAAACCAAAACTCAACAATATCGTATGAATGAAAGAAAACGAAATACGTTTTTAATTTACTAGACGGCAAAGAAAACGTGCACAAAAGCCAACCACGTCAAGGGCGTGATAAGAACCATATCATTGACTTATATCCCCCGAGGGCTGGCTTCTATCTTCGAGATTCGGAGGAATGCCGCATACGTGTCTGACTGCCACAAATCACATATACGATAGATAAAAATAGTGGACAAACTCAGACAAACACAGCTTTTCCATCCTCACCATTTAGATATTTTGCAGTCCTCAACTGTGCGTTTTTCTAGAAATTTCCTGCGTTGCACGGCTATACTAATAAATCATAATAAATATCTTGGGACATCTTACACAAATCAACCTAGTCCCACGGTAAGCTCAATTAAGGCATGTGATGTGGGTACTAGGCGACGATACATATAATAATATAGATACACATAAATACGTAAATACATAGACAACCATGACCAAGGAACAAAATTAAATGTTTGTGATAAAGAAATACACAAATAATGCCCTTGCCGGGATTCGAACCCGGAACCTCCAGCTTCGTAGGCAAGGTCACTCCCAACTAGGATACGGAGGCTGATACTCTGATGATTTGTCGCCTGCCGTGTTTCCGGACCGTTACGATCTTCAAGAAAAGAGCGTATTCCCATCTTAAAAGTCGATAACGCACTTGTAATACCACGGGTGTTGCGAGTGTCCATGGGCGACGGTGATCGTTTACCAACAGGCGTCTGCTTGCTTGCTTGCCTATTCCATAAAAAAAACACCACAGTCATACAGTTTTCAAAGCAAATAAAGGCCATCTCGCGACTACTACTATATTTAAAGTTAATTAAGCGTATCTAAATGAGCGAGCTTTAATTTTTTATTTGTTAATTGTTGAAGTTAAAAATAATATGATTTTTTGTGGTACCATGGTACCAGTCGACGTCAAAGATATCATTACTTTAAGACTCTTAATACTTTTAAGAGACCTATTCAATGATATCCCACACTATAGGATTACAGCAAAATGAAAAATCATCCCCACGTTATGAATTGTTTTTTTTTTATACCAAATTGCAGGTTTCTAGTACTATTGGCCACTGAGCTATGTTGCGGACATACAGACGTACAGACGGACATGGCGAAACTATGGAAAGTTAGGTAAAAGTTGTGTAACAATGACAAGTAGCACACTAGTATGTCTCATTGATAGAACACAGGTGTATTTAAACATTCAACCCAGAGAGGAGATGGGCGGGACATGTGTGCCGAAATGAGGATGGGCAATGGACGACTAGAGCTCTCTTGTGGAGATCAAGAATGGGAAGCCGAAGCGTAGGCAGGCCAGCTGCCAGATGTTCGGACGATATAAATAAAATAAGTAAAAAATGTTTTAAGTTAAACGGTTTTTATTGCACCAAAAACTAGAAAATAAAAATTTGTTATAACTAACCGTAGATGCAACTTTCTGTAGATTACTCACGTGAAACTATTATCACTGTAGTTTTCCCAAGTCGGATGCTGAAAGCCACGTTTAGCCTCTATGTCAGTGGATTAAGCGTTACCTAATCGGAAACTTTCACCAAACTGAAATAAAAACGTGGGGCGTACGCAATTGTGATTAAGTCTAGTTATTTTAGAACACACATATAAATCAAGACAGCAATAGTATAAAAAGTTTTGTTCTGGTCTTGATAAAAACTATTTACATCTGTGGAAGTGATGGAACAGATGGATGATTAATTGCAAAATTAAAGCTACAATTACATATTTTGAACTTGTATGTTTCTTTGTTCATAATAACGCCCCACGTTTTTATTTTAGTTTAGTAAAAGTTTCCGATTAGGTAAATCTTAATCCACTGACATAGAGGCTAAACGTGGCTTTCAGCATCCGACTTGGGAAAACTACAGTGATAATAGTTTCACGTGAGTAATCTACAGAAAGTTGCATCTACGGTTAGTTATAACAAATTTTTATTTTCTAGTTTTTGGTGCAATAAAAACCGTTTAACTTAAAACATTTTTTACTTATTTTATTTTATAGTTTTTAGTGCAATTGTTTAGTTATTTTCCGATACTATACCGATGTTGTTTGTAATATGTAATACAATTATGCATGCTAAGTAGCGTTTATATTCTCGCGCTTTCATCACGGATCACGACACATATGTAAACGTAATGGACATTATTTTATGTGTAACGGGAGGCGAATCCTTGCTGAATAGATATTTTTAGAAATCCGACACCATTTTTTTAAATTTAACATCTCGATTGACAAATAAAAACCAAAGGCTCGGCGTGGTTAATGTAAGGTTGAATGCCCGAAGTATCTCTAATGGACGAATTATTCATACAATAAGTACCTTAGATAACAGAGATCTGACAATAAGGAATATATCAATCAATTTGGTTTATTGAGAATTTCAAGTTTAAATATTTATACAAGTCGAATTTCGAGACTATAAAATATAAACTCATTCTCTGAGTCGAACAACCGGAGGACCGCAGGTCTGACGCGAACCGAGGGCCTAAAGGGTCAATCCATGCAATCTATCAACCCGAGGGCTATAGGCCCGACGGCACTATGACACGCACTACGTGAATCCGAGAGACTCACACTCTCTGTATATCAACTGGAGGACCGCAGGTCCGAGTGCACGTCCTACGCAAACCAGCTGCGCTGTCAGCCTATCAACCGGAGGGCCCGACAGCTGGCCCTACACGATTCACTCACGCTGTCACTCTATCAGCTGGAGAACCGCAGGCCCGACGGCTCGCCCTACACGATTCACTCACGCTGTCACTCTATCAGCTAGAGGGCCGCAGGCCCGACGGCTCGCCCTACGCGAACCACTCACGCTGTCACTCTATCAGCTGGAGGGCCGCAGGCCCGACGGCTCGCCCTACGTGAACCACTTACACTGTCACTCTATCAGCTGGAGGGCCGCAGGCCCGACGGCCCGCCCTTCGCGAACCACTCACGCTGTCACTCTATTAGTTGGACGGCCGCAGGCCCGACGGCTCGACCTACGCGAACCACTCACGCTGTCACTCTTTCAGCTGGAGGGCCGCAGGCCCGACGGCTCGCCCTACGTGAACCACTCACGCTGTCACTCTATCAGCTGGAGCGTCGCAGGATCGACGGCCCGCGCTTCGCGAATCACTCACGCTGTCACTCTATCAGCCGGAGGGCCGCAGGCCCGACTGCTCGCCCTACGCGAACGACTCACGCTGTCACTCTATCAGCTGGAGGGCCGCAGGCCCGACGGCTCGCCCTACGCAAACCACTCACGCTGTCACTCTATCAGCTGGAGGGCCGTAGGCCCGACGGCTCGCCCCACGCGAACCACTAACGCTGTCACTCTATCAGCTGGAGGGCAGCAGACCCGACGGCTCGCCCTACGCGAACCACTCACGCTGTCACTTTATCAGCTGGAGGGCCGCAGGCCCGACGGCTCGCCCTACGTGAACCACTTACACTGTCACTCTATCAGCTGGAGGGCCGCAGGCCCGACGGCCCGCCCTTCGCGAACCACTCACGCTGTCACTCTATTAGTTGGAGGGCCGCAGGCCCGACTGCTCGACCTACGCGAACCACTCACGCTGTCACTCTTTCAGCTGGAGGGCCGCAGGCCCGACGGCTCGCCCTACGTGAACCACTCACGCTGTCACTCTATCAGCTGGAGCGTCGCAGGATCGACGGCCCGCGCTTCGTGAACCACTCACGCTGTCACTCTATCAGCCGGAGGGCCGAAGGCCCGACTGCTCGCCCTACGCGAACGACTCACGCTGTCACTCTATCAGCTGGAGGACCGCAGGCCCGACGGCTCGCCCTACGCATACCACTCACGCTGTCACTCTATCAGCTGGAGGGCCGCAGGCCCGACGGCTCGCCCTACGTGAACCACTTACACTGTCACTCTATCAGCTAGAAGGCCGCAGGCCCGACGGCCCGCCCTTCGCGAACCACTCACGCTGTCACTCTATCAGCTAGAGGGCCGTAGGCCCGACGGCTCACCCCACGCGAACCACTAACGCTGTCACTCTATCAGCTGGAGGGCCGCAGGCCCGACGGCTCGCCCTACGTGATTCACTCACGCTGTCACTCTCTCAGCTGGAGGGCCGCAGGCCCGACGGCTCGCCCTACGCGAACCACTCACGCTGTCACTTTATCAGCTGGAGGGCCGCAGGCCCGACGGCTCGCCCTACGTGAACCACTTACACTGTCACTCTATCAGCTGGAGGGCCGCAGGCCCGACGGCTCGCCCTACGCGAACCACTCACGCTGTCACTCTATCAGAGTGACAGCGTGAGTGGTTGGAGTGGTGAGGCTCGCCCTACGTGAACCACTCACACTGTCACTCTATCAGCTGGAGGGCCGCAGGCCCAACGGCCCGCGCTTCGCGAACCACTCACGCTGTCACTCTATTAGTTAAAGGGCCGCAGGCCCGACGGCTCGAACTACGCGAACCACTCACGCTGTCACTCTTTCAGCTGGAGGGCCGCAGGCCCGACGGCTCGCCCTTCGCGATTTACTCACGCTGTCACTCTATCAGCTGGAGGGCCGCAGGCCCGACGGCTCTCCCTATACGATCCACTCACGCTGTCACTCTATCAGCTGGAGGGCCGCAGGCCCGACGGCTCGCCCTACGCAAACCACTCACGCTGTCACTCTATCAGCTGGAGGGCCGCAGGCCCGACGGCTCGCCCTACGTGATTCACTCACGCTGTCACTCTCTCAGCTGGAGGGCCGCAGGCCCGACGGCTCGCCCTACGCGAACCACTCACGCTGTCACTTTATCAGCTGGAGGGCCGCAGGCCCGACGGCTCGCCCTTCGCGATTTACTCACGCTGTCACTCTATCAGCTGGAGGGCCGCAGGCCCGACGGCTCTCCCTATACGATCCACTCACGCTGTCACTTTATCAGCTGGAGTGTCGCAGGCCCGACGGCTCGCCCTACGCAATTCACTCACGCTGTCACTCTTTCAGCTGGAGGGCCGCAGGCCCGACGGCTCGCTCTACGCGAACCATTCACACTATCACTCTATCAGCTCGAGGGCCGCAGGCCCGACGGCTCTCCCCATACGATCCACTCACGCTGTCACTTTATCAGCTGGAGGGCCGCAGGCCCGACGGCTCGCCCTACGCGATTCACTCACGCTGTCACTCTATCAGCTGGAGGGCCGCAGGCCCGACGGCCCGCCCTACGCGAACCACTCACGCTGTCACTCTATCAGCTGGAGGGCCGTAGGCCCGACGGCTCGCCCTACGCGAACCACTCACGCTGTCACTCTATCAGCTGGAGGGCCGCAGCACCGACATACAAAGGGCAATTGAGAGGCCTATGCTAAGAGTCTATCTGCGAGATCGGGTTACAAATGAGACCATCCGCAGCAGAACCAAAGTAACCGATATATCTCTTCGAATCGCCAAACTGAAGTGGGCGGGGCTCGTCACGCGTGGATTGCGTGGAACCGATGGCCGTTGGTAAGGTTCTTGAGTGGCGGTCACCTACCGGAAGGCGCAGCGTAGGTTGGCCCCCCACAAGGTGGACTCATGACCTGGTGAAGGTCGCTGGATGCGGGTGGCACAGGGCCGGTCCTTGTGGCAATCTTTGGGGGGCCTATATTCACCAGTGAACGTCTTTCAGCTGATATGATGGTGATGATGATAATTACATCCGTATGTTTCTACCACATATCTAAAGCAGTACTGCAAAATCTACATATCGCTAAACCTAGCGGTTGTGGCAGGCAGTAACACTGGAGTATCAAATTTGAGGAGTTGGATGTTAGTATTAAATTCACATGTTTCTACTTAATATCTTAAGAACTTCTTTAAAATAAAGATATCGATAAAAGATAAACCTTGCGGTTATTGTAGGCAGTACTGCAGCATCAGGAGTGAGGAGTTGGAAGTCAAGATCAGGCTGTTAGTATTTGATTATGCCAAACATGCTATACTTTCATTTTCACGTGTCTAACACTCTCGGTTAAGGTAAGCAGTACGTCTGCAGCATCAGGCTTTGAGGATACAAGCATACAAATATTATAATATTGCATTGTCATGGGGACTTGATAAGAGTTCCAAATTTCATTGATTTCGGTGCAGTAGAAGTGGTCGAAAAATCGATCACAAGATTTGAAGCATCGACGACAGTTGATACGCGGTGAAGTTAATAAAAACCGTTTAAAAAGACGGCAGGGCCGACCTGGAAGAGAGACGCCGCAAACCGTAAGAGGTGGAAAAAATTGCAAGAGGCATACATCCCGCAGTGGAGTAAAATAATGCTGAGAAGAAGAAAAACCCAGAGAGGGGGTTTACGACAAAATAGGAGAGCGAATTGTGTCAAGAGCTTAGTGTCTAAAGAGATTTGTAAAAGCTAATGACTTTCTGTGACAAAAGAAACGGGAGAGTATATTTTCTGTATCAAATAATTATGTCAAAACATGAGATGGGAAGGATTTATTTGCTATTGAATTAGCCTGGCAACGCACTTGTGGCACTGTGTTTATTATTTAAAATGAGTCAGCCTCTGTAGCCTAGTTGGTAGTGACCCTGCCTACGAAGCTGGAGGTTCCGGGTTCGAATCCCGGCGCCCTCGCCGGGATTCGAACATTCTTTGTGTATTTATTTATCACAAATGTTTGTTCCTTGGTAATGGCTGTGTATGTATCTAAGTATCTATACGTATCTATCTATTATATATATCGTCGCCTGGTACCCACAACACAAGCCTTAATTGAGCTTACCGTGGGACTAGGTTGATTTGTGTAAGATGTCCCTAAGATATTTATTTATTTATTATTTATTTATTTAATAATGCGGAGTATAAAGGACGTAGTATATGGTAAGGACAGAAATCCCTTGTATTATTTTTATGGACGAGAAAGTTATTCGTTTGTAAGGAAAGGCTTTTTGCGAAAATCTTTCGTTCGGTGACTTGCCTCAGGGTGACTTAAGGCAATTTTGTTTTTCACTGAATGCTAAAGGTTTATTACACTATTTTGAATTGTATATTTACGTAGATACATGTACTTGTTTGCTAGTATATTTATTTCTTGGATAAGCATAGATGTCGAGAGACGTGTTTATCAAATAAAAAGATCATAAACATCTTTACAGCGTAAAGGCAGTAAGGATACATTTTTCATAACGCCTAATTTTCCTGGATTCCGGTTCGCTACAACCAAATGTCATAATACCATGTTCTTACAATGTCGCTATGTCGAAACAGATTAGTAGTAAAATGTCTAAAATTCCAAAAATAGTCACTTTTAGTACCTACACGAAAATGCCAAAATGACAATTGGCATATTACATCTAATATCCAAAATGTGTTAGATTCATAATAAACAAAATTCAAAATGACAGATTCTCAGAATATTTAAAATGTGATTTACAGTAAGTATTATATTCCTTGCATTGTGTTTGATTGCTTAAGCATTAAATTAGTTAATTAATACTATTTATGAAAAAGCTGAATTCCATACAGATTTCATGGATATTACATTTTAGGCATTTTGAGAAAGTGAAGTTTTGGTTTAAGTTAATTTGGCTTTTAGACATTTTGGGAAAACGGCAATTTCAGAAGTAGGTAACTTTAAGTCATTTCAAGTTTTAGACATAATGAGAGTAATCTGTTTTGGGATTTCGACGTTTTAAGAATATTTGGTTGTAGCGAACCGGAATCACCCATTTTCCCGTGGGTGTGCAAGATTCGACCAAGGGATAGAAGTGACACTGAGTATTGGTTTATAGAAAATTGATGATAGGCATCAACATATTGAAAACACCATTGCAATCATCGACCGGCTTACCCAGAGTGACGCTTATAGACATTACCCCCTAATGAGTCCATACTCATAGTTAATAGGAGAAGCTTTTACCAGCAGCGGTGGACTAAGAGATTGATGATACGGTGAATCTATTTTGATGGCATTTATCGACTGTACTAATATTGCCAGGTATAATTGAAGCTCATAAAGCATTTAAGATATAAACTAAGCTCCTTTGTCTACCCTCAAAATCAAAGAAGAAGAAAACCAATAATAAAATCTAGCTAATTGTACTGTAGACACAACTCCACAGAGAATTTCATTTAATGCAATTTGCTGTCAGAGCATGGAAACTTTGCTTTCTTGCAATACCACAAGTCGGTAGAGCACATTTTGTTCCAGAGACAATTAAAACAAGACTATCCATCCACAAAAAAATCACTTCTGATACTAAACTATTCTCAGCTTAATACATTTTTTAGAACGCCATATTTCAGTTTGGCGTAATAAAGTTTCATAAACCTGATATTTCCACGGTATTACACTTAAAGCAAGGTCATCTAATAGCTATAACCCTATCCTATACATGAGTGGGTATCTTTTGTTCATATTTATTTTATAGCCAATAGAGCAAAGCTCGCGGTGAGACCAGTGCTCAATGTCCATACTTACTTGTCGTGTATCTCAACTACTATTTTTATTTATTGCTCTTTGGTTTGCACTGCGAGCAAAAGGAAAGGATTCCAATCGGAACTTGTCTGTCGGTTTAATTGCAATTTTCTGCTGTTCATTTCTTGTTAATTTTAAAGAAACAGGACTTTCCTAATAAGTGGATTAGAAGATATAAGAAGAGAAGACGTATAGTAATTCAGATAACTTCTGACCGTGTTCTTTGTCTATTGTCTATTTGGAATTAACTTAATTAATCATTAATTCCAAATGGTCGCTCAGCGGTCGTTCGGAAAACCGTTGCAAGCGCACTCCCCGAAATGCATCTTTCTAACGGATTGAGATGTCATCCTTTAAGCTGGTTCGAGAACGCCCTACTCTCCTCGTGCATTTAGGAACCGTTGGGAATACATGATTTTTATAAGCAGGGTTGTTTTCTTACGTACCTATTGGTTAACATTGAATCTTATTGCATGGGTGATATAGTCGCAATTTAAATAAGCGGTTAATTTTTTTATGCAAATACAGTAGCATCTTGCGGTTTCTAACAATAGACAAAGAACACGGTCAGGAGTTATCTGAATTACTATACAAAACTTTAACAAAAGTTCAAAATTGACACATGGGAACACTTTAGCCAAGAAAAATCCGATCATTATTGAAAAATCTGTATCCGATTTTATTGCCTATCTCGGAATCTTGAACTTATGTATATTTTATGGGTGCATGTGCTCTTTCGTGACCCAAAGTTCCTATCACCCAAATGTGTCGCAACAATGAGGTTGGCATTAAAACTTCTATTCTATGCGATACCTAAAGACAAACAAAAGTAAAAATATCAAAATGTCCGGCTTTGTCACTGTTTCTTTCGTATTGATCCAACTGTTTACTTGACAGTGGGTTTTCAATTTAGTATTTCTGTCACGTCTCATAGATAATCAGGATTCAGTAACACTGCACTCGCCAACGTCTACATTACGTTGGTTATCAATGCAGTAGTTCTACTCTGAATTGGTAATATTGTTGGAATTGGTAAAAACATCCAGAGCGCTAAGAACTACAAGACATGAAATATTCAATGTGTGGCCTTTAACACGGGAGAAAAATGAAATGAGTGACTCCTTAGACTATCCACAATAATCCTGTAAAGATCCCGATGTTTCAAAATTGTGAATTTTCGGGTTATTTAACATTATGCACCCTAAGTACTGGATCTTGATACCACGATATCGTAGCTTGTTAGTCGCAAGACATCTTATTCCGACTTATAAGTCGTACTCACTGTCTGCCTGCGACCACGGGTGTAACGACATGCCCGCATCGTCAGGATATAATTAGACGGAGGTTTTCGCGAATCAGATCCGTTAGTCTTTAAAATATGAGAGATAATCGTGAAAGTTTAAATCAATATATAGTCAGGTACTGTTAGCGTGTGGGGCCCAAAATATTCTGACTTCATATCAAGTTATTAACCCTTAATTTGGCAATGTAGTTATGTCACAATGAACATAGTCCTTCGACCCACTTTTTGTATTTTTTGAAGACAATTTTCTACTCTATACAATGGCGAGGAGGCTAGAACGTTTTTTTTTTAATTTGCAAAATTAAGGGTTAATGACGAAAAAGTTAAATTAAATCACTAATCAACCTAACAACGTAAGTCCCGCGAAGACGTCTATGAAAACGCAACAAAAAATACAAATTACACACGACTTTAATGTAATAACAAGGTCACGTATATTTAGGTAAATTGGTCGCATTTATACTTCACTCCAGACTGATACACAATCACAATTATTTTAATAAGCTACGACAACTTTGGAAACGTATTTCAATCCATTTCAAAAAATATCGAAGATATTTATAATCAAAGATGAAAATGGAAGTTTTCTAGTAATATCTCATCGTGAATAAAAATATTTTATATTTTTGAAAGGCTCTGAAATCAACAGGCTAAATGATTAAGCTCAAAATGGAAATGAAAATGAGTGTATCTTCGTTTGTCATTAACTTTCGTGTTAAAGTTAATTGAACTGTGAATGAGATCATTTAACTCGACCATTCCAATTAAATGATATGCAAATATTCTTAATTGATAGCAACAGGCTAAGGGGAACTGGAATTTTGCTCAGTAATCTCTATATAAATATTAATTAAATCCTTATTTAGAGGTGGTTGTTCGTATTTTAAAGACAAACGGGACTTAATCGCGTAAAGTTACTCTTAACCAAGGGTTAGCTCCAATGGTATCCTGAGGGCATTTGCGGAGAGGTTTGATTGTCAGTATGTGAATCATTGTCATATGATCCATGTATTGACAGCCAAGCCTTACTAAGTACTTAGTGCTGTCGTTAGTATTAAAATTTTATGTTATTAGTATTTTATATTTGCTAGTTGTAATATCTCACTAGAATCAGGTTTTGTCAGGTTACTGCAAAGTTGGGGCATTTGTCTAGATACCCAAGCGTTTTATAAGAAAACACTGAGCTTCATACTTTGAAATATATTTTCCTGTTTTTGGTAGTTCTTTAAACCGCTGAACGATATCTTTCTCCAATTAATTGCAAAAATCTACGCTAGTATTTTAAATTGTTTCGGTAAATATTCGGTAAAATAACCGAATGATTCGGCTGAATACGAATGTTAAAAAATTGACGAATACGCCGAATAGGTACCGAATAATTACCGAATATTCGGCCCATCTCTAATCCTGACATTTCGGGCATGACGTTACCAGTAATCGCAGACAGACTGGTGAGGAAATGTATCAACATCTGCAATCATCATCATCATCAGCCTATGTTAGTCCACTGCTGGACGTAGGCCTCTCCTATTAACTATGCGTATAGACGCATTAGGAGGTAAATTCCCATAATCGCCACGCTGGGCAAGCGGATTGGCGATCGCAGTAATGTGTCCACTATGATGACGCTGCTGCCCGTCATCAATCTTGTATAATGGTCAGTGACACTTAAATCCCTTAGTCGACTCTTACGACACCCGCAGGAGGAGTTGGGGTGGTGACAAATGTATTCTTACTGCCGTCACCACACGGCAAACATCTGCAAGCTGCGCGGGTTTTGCGAACTACTCCGTAGCCTAGTTAGTAGTGACCCTGCCTGCGAAGCTGGAGGTTCCGGGTTCGAATCCCGGCGAGGGCAATATTTGTGTATTTATTTATCACAAATATTTGTTCCTTGGTCATGGCCGTCTAAATATGTATTTAAGTATGTGTATGTATCTATCTATCATATATATCGTCGCTTGGTACCCACATCACAAGCCCTTAATTGAGCTTACCGTGGGGACTAGGTCGATTTGTGTAAGATGTCCCAAGATATTTTTTTATTTATTTACTCGCACTTGGTCTTGATTATCCGCTTTTAGGCTAAAGGCCCGGCCACGACATTGGTCTAAGGAGACCAGCGGCGAGCGAATCCATGAGTTCGAGCGGGATGCTGATATGGGAACTCCCTCTCGCACGTATGGTTTTACGCAAAGCCGGTCGCCTTAGACCAATGTCGTGACCGCGGCATAAGGTTGTCACTAGGCCTATACACGACACTCACAACATTCAATAGTTTTAAAATTGATGTTTTATCAGGCACTCTCATGGTAGTGCTACTATTAATTTGTTATTGTCTCTACTAATTAGAAAGAACAGTCACTATCTCCGGTTGCAGACACTACATATTTAATTACTAAGATAATATTTATTTTACATATTTGAAAGTATTTCACTAAACTATTACTAATATTTTACTATCATTGTAATTGTAAATAATTGCTTTGGATTACTGTACTCCCCAATCTAAAAATCGAATGTTAATGGCATGACTCGTTTACCGGGCATTGAATGAAATCAAGGCAAAATATGGCTTTTATTTAATAGCTCTCACCTCCAATAACTATTAAAACGATAGTTAGAATGAAATAATACTAATCGATTGGCATGTCATTTGCGTTCTACTCAGTATTGTTTTTGAAAACAAAGACCGGCCAAGGTCATGTCGGGCCATGCTCAATTCCTCAGTGTAGAATTCGCTATTTATTCATAAATCGCTGTGCCGATAATGTTCACAATACCTAATTTTATTTAAATGTATTATTTAATTCTAATATTCATGATGATTCATTTTGAAGCTAAATGGTAATTTACATTATTAGTACCTAATATAATAATAAAAAAACTGCATTATAATGTTATACGAAATGGAATATCTTATCTCGACAATGTCAAAAAATATATGCTTTTTAAAGCGGCTTTCAGTCATTTATTTGGTGAATTACAGTATTGGAGTAGAAACATAAATTTGAATTACCTTCGACGTAATGACGCGGAAAGACAAAGATTGATCCCTTGTCAATAATGATAATCCCGATAATGTCCCTAGAGGCATATTCTAAATGTAAAAATATAGATTTTATTTCTAAACATGACTCAAACTCCTCGTACGTATATCCTAAATATCATTTTATATTCACAAGTGCTTTATGGTGAAGTAAAACATCGCGAGGAAACCTGCATACACCTGCAAAGAAATTAACGGGTGTATGTGAAGTCCCCAACAAGTACTGGGTCAGCGTTGGGGCCACGCAAAATAGTCAAGTTGCGGAAAAAATGGCCAAAATAGGTACAACAACAACATGACTTACGTAAACACGTAATTATACGGGTGCAACAAAAATTGTGGTGTGGTTATCGCAAAAAAGCATCTTCTATTTTATTGTAGTCAGGAGAGTTTTTTTCCGCAACTCGATGTCAAACATATTTTTTTATGTCGCTGTGTCATTGCTCTTATTTTCCATACTAATAAAGTCTATCGCAAAACTCAACGCATGTGAGTAGCTAAGCAATTTCTCAATGAATTCACCGCAATTAACCCGACATCATTACGAATTTCCCTTCGGTATTTCCACTGCAATCTATCTGATTAATGAACCAATCAAAATGCGCGGATTAGGTGCAGAAAACTGGCATATCAGATCTGTGATCGTTGATTTATCGGCACAAGGACTCATCCATTTTGGTGAGTGATGGAGTGACCGTGTCATTGGGAATTATTAGGAGAGTTGATTCCCTTGAAAGCGGACCAATAAACATCGAATTCAGGAAATTCCTAGCTTCTGCTTTTGTCACTCTAATGATACATTTGTTGGAGTGGCAGAGACGGGTGCTTGTACGATTTTCGAGTCAGCGGTAGCCTGCAGTCACAGCCACTTCAATTCATAACCTATTGAGCAGAAGTATACTGCTCAATAGTCATTTCGTCTGCATTATTCGCCTCTGTTTGATTGTTTTTTCTTACTTCACCTAAAAAACTGCATTTTGAAAAGTATATTCAAAATGCAGTTTTTTAGGTGAAGTAAGAAAAAACAATCAAACAGAGGCGAATAATGCAGACGAAATGACTAAGTATGTTTTCTTCGATCAATGCTATGATTCACGACGGGATGCTATAGCTATATAATAACCTAAGAAATCAAAATTCGAAACTTTTATGATATGATATGAAGTGAAAGTCGTCAAACGTCGTCTCTAAATGTTGGACATTTTAGACAAGTCGGTTTGTCAAGCTATATGTCAGATATCTAGTTTTTACTGAAGTATGTAATTAGTTTCCTAGTAGTTTACTTCTTTGTATATTCCATTCCAACAAAAATGCTAATTTCAGTGGAATTTCTGATGAACTAGCTCGACAAGTCGACATACGTCCAAACTATTTTGATTGTTCCAGTAATTATTTTACGATTTGAGTAGTTTAGGCTTCAGTCTCGAAAGCGGAGCACGTGAATTTGTATACGTAGAATCGAATGACATTTAAATTAAGAATTATTTTATTAGTAAATATTTAACAGTAGTAATTCTTTCTAGACGAAGTGCTTAATTCTACAACTAGATCTTTTTCTAGCCGTTTCAAACGAACGAAGCCATTGCAAGTGCATAATGTACATGTTAAACAAAGGCTAGTCCATCCATTCTATTCCGGTGTTGTTTGGCAAACAGTTCGCGAGCGACAGCAGATGCTGTAAACAAAGTTATTTACAGTCCTTTGGACCTACGTTCTTCAAATAAGATAAATGATAAAGTATACACAAAAAACATGTTTATAAACCTGAAAACAGGGATCGGATACCGGTATTTTCTTCACAATGACAATGCTTTTAGAGTATTATTTACACTTTATTATGATGTATGTAGATAATCAATCAAACAACGTCAAAACAGCTTTTGATTCCCATTGCACATCAATCGCAAAAGGGTAATTGCTGAAGTTCAACCAACATACGCGTGGTTTTTGATGCACGTAGCTGTGTACCTACCACCATGAGCTGCCGCATCGTTATTTTACTCGAACTTACTTTTTATCTATCCCACTCGTACTCGCGTGCTGGTGCGAGCTAGTTTATATCGCGGCAGCTACTCATCATCATGCTGAGTTGAAAAGTAAAGGCTACTATAGGTTTTAATCGATTCCAAAGCTTGCACTCGCATTGTGCTCGCACTGACAAGTTTGAGCGAGGGCGAAGGCCTGCTTTACGTATCGAGAAAAACCTAACTTAACCGATACTTGCAAAATATTTGCTTGTGGAAGGACCTCGTGTAGGGTCCGCCCGGATAGCTACCACCGTCTTACCCGTTAACCTGCCACTAAATAGTTTTTGCACTGCTGTGTTTCGGTTTGGGGGTAAGATAGCCGGTGTAATTACTGGCATAGAGTCAATTCATCTAAGTCCTCAGGGTAGGTAGCGCATAGGCGATTTTTTGTTCACTATGTCTATGGGCCTCAGTTCCTGCTTTCCATCAGGTGGGCTGAGAGCTCAGTTGTTTACCTTTGTTACATAAAAAAAAAGTTATGGTACGTCTACAGATCTTAGTCCAATGTAATTATCTGGTTGTCTGTTTTAAGGCTCTGGTTTATCTGTTTTTTTTTTCGCATTGAGAATACAGAACCAGTGTACGTACTTGTTTTTCTATGACATTATCACATTGTTTTGTTTGTCATAAAGCTGAATATACATACTAACTTATGGGTTCAGGCTACTACATGTAGAAAAATAGAGCTTTGACGGCGTTAAATAAGTAATAAGAAATACTGATGGCAAGGAGATTCTTTGCATATCTTCGTAGCATGAGTAATGTAGTCACGTTTACCTAGAAAAAATACTGAATCACACAAGTGGATATTTTATGTAGGTGAACATCAGGATTTTAAGAGATTCGTAAAACAAATCTTGGAATTATGTTATAAGTTGGTAGTGTATTCTAAAATATGACTATGTTGGCTTTAAGTCAGCCTCAAAAACCTAGTTGGCAGTGACCCTGCCTACGAAGCTGGAGGTTCCGGGTTTTGGTCGTGGTTGTCTATGTAGTTAAGTATCTATCTATATGTATCTATCTATTATATATATCGTGGCTTGGTACCGACATCCCAAGCCTTAATTGAGCTTACTGTGGGACCAAGTCGATTTGTGTAAGATGTCCAAAGATATTTATTTATTTAAACATGTTCATAAGATACCGCTTTCTAAACCTATTCTCAATTTATATAAAAGTCCTAGTCCATCAGAGATCACGGTCGTAACCGGAAATAAAACTCACACTTTAATTTTTCGGACTTCATCCTTACCATTACGCCACCCTCGTAGTTTAGCCTTCTTAGGTATATGTACTCGTAATGTCTAATAATGTTAAAAAGCTTTTACAAGAGTCCTAATGTGATTAGCCAAATTTTTGAAACAGCGTCCATTATGCGATGAAAAGAATTGAATTATGTGTCCGAAAGGTGCTGTCTGGTCATCTCTATAGTTTTCAATTGATATTTTGTTAGGTTCGGTATGTCATCAACATCATCATCATAATATATCCTCTGAAAGACGTCCACTGCTGGACATAGGCCTCCCCCAAAGATTGCCACAATGACTGGTTCCGAGCCGGCGGACTCCTGCGACCTTCACCACAGGTCATCCGGCATCCGTCTGTCCGGCATCAGCCACGAAGTCTGAGGACCTAGGTTCAAATCCCGCATCCAGGGTTATTTTTTCGTAAGCTTCAATGTGTTTTCTTTGATATATGACATCTGATATTTAAATTATTATCTCCTTTCATATTATCTACTGAACCCTGTACTATCCGTGATCCTATTCACATGGCCATTTTTTCAGTTTGGCAAAACCGTAAAAGCGCCAAATATTGCCCATAAAGTTTTAACGAGGGCTGCTGCTAACGACCCATAGCCATTCTGGCATTGATTAAAATTTAATTGTAATTAATGTACTTGGCGGGGAAGTGGCGTATTGAAGACGCCATTAAGATTTAACTGGCGTCACTTCTCGATTTAGCTTTTGGAATGGGCTGAAGTCGGCGTTAAGATCCAGGGATAAGATCCATTTTCACATGCCCATACAACTTGGACACGCGGTGTGCCATTCGATGTGATAGTTAATACGCTTCAACGCGCGCGCTACGCACACGCGCACGTAACGCATCCGGTGTGGCTCCAACTTTAAAGGTCTCTGCCCACTAAACCAGACCATACCATGAACTTATCAGACAAAAACTATTCTTTGTATTGAAAAGTCTGTGACCGTGTTGGCCGGCGCCGGAACGTCCTAGTGGGCATAGTCTTATACTTTTCAATACAAAGAATAATTTGTTGTCTGATACGTTCATGCTACGGACATGGTATGGTACGGTCTAGTGGGCAGACTAGACCTTTAGTTCTAAACAGTGAATTTATTAATGTATAGATATAGTGCAAAATCTTTTTCCTTCGTACTTTCACTGAAATAGCCGAATTAATCTTTCTGTCTCAATTAGCTTCAAATCAATGGATAGTGAAGGTCATTGCATGACAGCAGTTTGAATTCGGGCATTTCCGTCAAAAACCAAAGGTAAAGAATTTTGCACTAAATCTGTACTTGAAACAAATCCACACCTTATTCTGTTATAAAATAAGTAAAAAATGTTTTAAGTCAAACGGTTTTTATTGCACCAAAAACTAGAAAATAAAAATTAGTTGTAACTAACCGTAGATGTTACTTTCTGTAGATTAGTCACGTGAAACTATTATCACTGTAGTCTTCCCAAGTCGGATGCTGAAAGCCACGTTTAGCCTCTATGTCAGTGGATTAAGCTTTACCTAATCGGAAACTTTTACCAAACTGAAATAAAAACGTGGGGCGTACGCAATTGTAATAAAGTCACTATAGTTATTTAAGAACACACATATAAATCAAGATAGCAATAGTGTAATAAGTTTCGTTCTGGCCTTGATAAAAGTTATTTACCTCAGTAGAAGTGTTGGAACAGATGGATGATGAATTGCAAAATTAAAGCTACAATTACATATTTTGAACTTGTATGTTTCTTTATAATAACGCCCCACGTTTTTATTTTAGTTTGGTAAAATTTTCCGATTAGGTAACGCTTAATCCACTGACATAGAGGCTAAACGTGGCTTTCAGCATCCGACTTGGGAAGACTACAGTGATAATAGTTTCACGTGACTAATCTACAGAAAGTAACATCTACGGTTAGTTACAACTAATTTTTATTTTCTAGTTTTTGGTGCAATAAAAACCGTTTGACTTAAAACATTTTTTACT
>JALPQI010009127.1:0-50599 GCA_025490895.1 Thaumatotibia leucotreta
TCATCAGCCTATATTAGTCCACTGCTGGACGTAGGCCTCTCCTATTAACTTTACGTATAGACGCATTAGGATGTAAATTCCCATAATCGCCACGCTGGGCAAGCGGATTGGTGATCGCAGTAATGTGTCCACTATGATGACGCTGCTGCCCATCATCAATCTTGTAGAATGGTCAGTGACACTTCAATCCCTTGGTCGACTCTTACGACACCCGCAGGAGGAGTTGGGGTGGTGGCAAATGTATTCTTACTGCCGTCACCACACGGCAAGGCTGCGCCGCCATACGCTACGGCTTTCGTATTAAACTCTTAATTTTCAAGATCAAAAAATATGTTTCGTGTTTATTTTACGACCCAACACTAGTTACGACTAATAGTAAAACAAGTGCATTACACTCATAAAACTTGCACTGAAACCCATAAACCGAAGCCAAGCGTATGTACGAGTACCCATGACATTACTACGCACATACGCCCTTTTCCCTTAACATGTCGCGTCCTTCCTTGGAGGCATCGATTGTATTAGGTATGAATGAACACTATGAGGTCATCGACCTGAGGGCGATGGCCTTTGGCACACATATCGTGTAAACATGGGGATGCGATAGGCGAGCAGTAGGTCTTTAAGGTGTTTGTGAAATTGTGAAGACTTACTTTAAGTGGATCAATCGCACATAGAAATGTTGACATAGGATCTACATTCCATTAATTTAAAAGTGCCCTGTTTTTATACTATCGTAACATTATACCTACTTTTTTATTTGGTTACCTTAAGTATTGTCACAATATTTAAAACTGTTTTTTATTTGTTATCTTATTATATTAGCGTCGGTTGCAAGAAAATTGTACCTTAAAGCCTTAGTCAAAACACGATCACGATCGCGTCCATTCTGTTACGAAAGTTATTGATTCAAACTGAATGTTACCTATATACTGTCCAATAACCTTCGGCAGTGGAAAAAAGTGTCAAATAATAAAAAAATGTAAGTCCCATTTTTTGATCGCTTACAGAAAATTTGAATTTGTTGCCCTTTTTAACTCTCAAAAGTTGTTACACAAAATTAAACTTCGTGACACAAAAATCATGATTTTAATGTTGTTTTCTTTAAAGACCTTTAACTAATTCCACAGTCAAACTGTGCAAGTTTTATGGGACAATATATTAGTGTATAGTGATTACTACTTATTTGTTTTCATGGAATAAATGAAATAAAATAAAAAATCAATGACTTACTTACATAAATGTGAAATGAGAGTTAAATACAACATTATGATTTATGATATACATGCCTTGGTTGTTTACTTCAACGACAAAATAAGTGAGACAAGAAATAAATACCAAGTTCAAGGAATTCTGAAATATATATTTATAACATCATTATAATTTCGTGCTTTTCTCAAACTTGTAATGCAATAAAAAAAGAATAGATATTTGTTATACAAGGGTGCAAAGTTGTATTTTACCCGCGAGTATGAAATTGAAACACGAGCAAGCGAAAGGATTCTATAGTTGAACCACGAGTGAAGCGAGTGGTTCTAAAATAGAATCCTGAGCGCAGCGAGTGTTTTAACATACGAGAAGTAAAATACATTTGCACCCGTGTGTAACACAAAACTTTTCCCCTCACTATAGCGAGGAAACTCAAAAAAGGTAATTATTTGTTCACATTACAATCATCATCGGGTTAGTGATAATAATTTTCCAAATGCATCATGTATTTAATGCAAGATTTTGTCGCAGTAAACTTAGCACGAAAAAGTAAACGCAGCACGATTTTAACACATTCCTGTAGTTGCACACCAACGCCAATGCATTATTAAATCATTCACATTCATTATTTTTACAAAATTACATATAACAGAACACCCTGAAAGTTGTTTAGTTTACTATTTTTATGCGTGTTCGAGACATAAAGTTAGAATCCGCGCTAGCGCTTAATAGAGAAAGGAAGCGTGTGAAAGGGAAGCCACCAGTCATATGACTTTTACACAAGTGCAAAAGAGATAGAAAACAATCCCAAAAGCGTACCCATTTTCGAAGTGACATATCAGCCGTATCAGCCTTCTCGACAAAGACTGTTATTTAAAAGTGATTTTATATTTAATTATAGTAAGAAGTCAATTTGGAGCATTTGGACAAATAATTAAACCGATGTGGTATCGTGTAGTGTAAAGGATTGCCCTGTTACCCACCAAAGAAATGACGGCAAACACTTGTTTCACAGGTAAATCTGAATTGCCGGTTCATTTTGTCGATTTAGTAGCATAAATCGTGTAAGTTATCACTTTCTAGCATTAATTGTTAGTTGTCCTATCACTGTGCGCTAATAATTTATCACAACAGTTAACATTAAAGGATATTTTGTGTAAAAATATAAATGGTCACGCTACGCTAGAGCTTGACTAAACCTTGAACTACCAATATCGATATTCGTTCGATAAACATACCTAATCAGTCTATTACATTACAATGCGGTCATATTCCCAGATTTTAAGTACGAAAACTTGAAGGACCTTATTATTTTTTGTGAGATTTGTTTATACTATACGATTTTTATTATTTCTGTTAAATTTAAGGGTTACGCCAGATGCTAAGTTCACACACGTTTGCAATTTGTAATTCGACACCCTCAATTCACATTGTACTATAAAACTTATAGCAAAAAACGAAGATATAAAATACCATGTTGTCGATAAAACAGTCAAACATCGATAGATAATTGCTCTGTTGTAATAGGCAACCCCATTCCTGACCACACATAGACAAATTTACGCACACACTTACGTTTCGTTTTTGGTTATGCTTTTAATCGTTGTCGATCATTCTTTGTCATCTTAGTTCTGTGGTTCGAGACGGTAAATAAAGATTATAACCTATAATATTCTTTGACAATGTTGACGTTGACATTTTCTGCGTTTTGTGATTGCATCTAGTCATCTTATCATCATTCACTAAAACAATTGTTACTTATGGAATTTTAGGATTTATATGTTAAAATCATCATATTATACAGGGTGTTCGTGAGTAATTGGTTTAATTTCAAGGGTAGATTCTTTACATCAAATAAAGTTAATTGTACCAAGAAACTAATATCCTAACTCGAACCGTTTTCAAATTATTCAAAATCTTAATTTTCTCACTTAATTACATTAAACCATTGTAAAGTCTTCTTAATACAACATAACCAAATACTATTTTCTTCTATTTTTAACCGACTTCAAAAAAAGGAGGAGGTTCTCAATTCGACTGAATTTTTTTTTTTTTTTTTGTTGTATGTATGTTACCTGATATCTCCGAGAATAGTGAACCGATTCTAAAATTTCTTTTTGTGATCGAACGTGTATTACCCCGAGATGGTCCCATTGGCACCAAGTTGGGGTCTGATGATGGGATCCTGGAGAAATCGAGGGATCTCTTCAAATGTTATAGGTACATGTATGGCGCTTTTGGTAATTTTCATTCATTTACAAGAATTTGCATTCAGAAAGTAGGATTTGAGGAAACCAATGATGGAAACAAATCGGGAATCTTGGAGAAACCGGTTGAAGTCGGTTTTTTAAATTTTTAATTTGGTGATTATGTAAGTAAAGAGTTTTCAGTTCTCGTCATGTACAGTCGAAGACAAAATAAGGGGTATACAAAAACGTTCAAAAATATGTCCCAGTGCACTCTAATTCTGTGTAATAAGAACGTCGTAACATATTTATGAACGGATTCTTTCGAAACTTATTTTTGCACTTGACTGTACTACATTCACTTTTAAACAAAGGAGTTCGTTTAAGATTAGTTTTAATTTGACTTGTATATGTCACATCAAATTGTCATTTTATTATTGTTGTTTATTTTCAAAGAAATAATTATTTGTAAAATAATATCTGTGCTTCCATTGATGCCACGTGTAAATTATACGATCCAAGAAGAGGCCGATATACATTTTATTTACGGTTTGTGTAATGGAAATGCCGCAGAAGCAGCAAGAGTGTACCAAATTCGATATCCCAATCGACGTACACCGCAGCCTTATACTTTTACGAATGTAAGTAATTAGCTTTTTTCGTATGCCTTATTTATACTTAGCTACTTCAAATTTATATCTCTCTTTATACCTAACCCACCTTTATTACTGTTGCAGGTACATAGACGGTTCAGTGAGATAGGTCTACGTTCGACGCCAAGGGAAATCGATATGATGAATTTAATCATTGAAGACCCGACATTGTCGACAAGACGAATAGGTCGTATTTTTAACATAGGGCACGACAAAGTCTGGCGTTTATGGAAGCGATACGGTCTGCATCCTTACCATTACCGCAAAGTGCAAGGGCTTCTGCCACGGGACAATTTCTCACGAATTGCTTACTGCCAAATAGGGCTTGCATTCCGGAATTCCGGAATTTCGAAATATCGGAATTTCGGACCGATTTTGCTATTTTTACAGTTCCGGAATTGACACAGCTAATATCGGAATTCCGGAATTTAAAAAAAGTGTTTTTATTATATGGATAAACATAAAATATCAACACGATTATGATAATCAGGTACCGAATACAGGATACAAAGCCACCACAATATATATCGATAGGTAGTTCTAACCGCAAATTGTGTTATGTTTTATTTTCTGTAAAATAAACTGTGTTTACTAAATACTAGGTACTACTAAACCACGAGAACTGGCCAAGGTAAACAACGATCCTGTACCAGATTTTAATTATCAATTGGGTTGCAATTATTTACCGTTATTTTTCTTTTAGCCCTTCGATAATTATAGGTACGCATTACTATTTACATATGTCGAAGAATTTTAAACTTTGACTTAAGTCTCCACTTGGTCTAACATCAAGTAGCATTCCAAGAAAGTAAAATTTTGGTATCTGTAAAGTTTAAAGGTACGTAACTGATTGTTACATATAGTAGAACTTCTCGGCAAGATGGAGCGCGTTAGCCTTGAGTTCGGACTTAAGATAAACAGGAATAAAACAAAAATTATGATTGTCGACCGCATGAATAACAATTCTCCAGAAATTACTCAAATTGCAAATTGTGATGTGGTGCAGTCGTACATTTATCTGGGGGCTTTAATTACGAACAACGGAGGATGTATCGATGAAATGAAGAGGCATATGGCAATTTCTAGGTCTGCAATGGATAAGTTGAGGAAAATATGGATTAATCGTAACATATACAGAGCCACAAAAATTCGGCTGGTTCGGGCACTTATATTCCCCATACTTTGCACGCCGCAGAAACGTGGACCCTCCGGGAAGTAGAGAAGAAGAAGATAGACGCCCTAGAGATGTGGTGCTGGAGAAGAATGCTCGGAGTATCATGGACTGAATTCCGTACCAACGAGTCGATACTTCGAGAACTAGGCATCAAACAGCGTTTATCATCTTTAGTTCAGTCTCATATCCTCATTTTTTTTTGGTCACGTATGCCGCCGAGGAGAGGTGGCTATTGAGCGACTTGTGGTCCAGGGAAAGATTGAGGGAACCAGGCCACGAGGAAGGTCGCCTATGAGGTGGACTGACCAGATAAAAGCGGCAGTAAATGGCTCGTCATCACTGTATGAATACACGAGGAGGGCGACCGTCAGAGAGGAGTGGCGACGTGTTGTAAAGCTTGCCACCAACAGCTGAAGTGATGACCACGACCACTCTGGCAAGAGTGTTAACGACAAAGAAGAAGAACTGCGTTAATTTGTGTTCTTGATGTATATGTTTTAGTGAGAACTCTTAAGGGGGTAGATGCATGTTAAGTTTCTACCCACAATTTTCATATGTTCTGTTTTGTAATCTATTCCTGTTGTTTCTCCAAAAAATAAAATAAAATAAACTGATTGTTGCCAAGATTGTAACATATGTAAAATGACTAATGTTTCTAATTTGAATTACCATACCTATAAGTACTAAGCATTTTGTCTAAGAACTTAACCTTAATTTATTAATGGACAATACAATGTGCCCATGAGGAAATAGAAAAAAATTAACAGCGGATTTATGACTAGATTTGAAGTTTAAAATGTAGTATGAAGTTTACCGGCTGACGTCTATTTTAAGAGAAAATGTCTTTTATTTAAACCGTTTTAGATCGTTACTCATTTCAGGTAACGATTTTGTCGCTGTGTTGCCTTCAACAACTCTCTTCTTCTTCTAACACTCTCGTTAGTAATTCCATGCTTACCTCCCTTGATGCACAATGTACAATAACTACCTAAAACTTTAAAATGCATTTTTTGCGATAGTTTCACTAATAAAATTATTTTTTATGTTGTGCAGCATTCGAAACACAGAAAAAAACTTGCTTCTTTTAGCCTCAGGAATATGCTGTTAAATTGTTTCCCTTTCCTTGTGGATATCTTGTATACAAATTACATAGCAATTTTACGTTTTATTTAAATATGACCTAGATTTACAAATTTTTCGTTAATTCCGGAACTAGTATCGGAATTCCGGAATTGAAGTGTAATATCGAAAATCAGTTCCGGAACTGGAAATGGTCCGATATTGCAAGCCCTACTGCCAAAGATCAAATGAATTATTAATACAAAACCCACAACGTATCTCTAAAATTCTCTGGATGGACGAGGCTCAATTTACAAGGGCAGGAATAATAAATTCAAAAAATTATCACCATTGGGCTGAGCAAAATCCAAAGATGGCGAGGGAGTCTTCGTTCCAACATGAGTTCTCCGTAAACATGTGGGCAGGAGTATTAAACAATTGCCTCATTGGACCAGTGGAGATTCCAAATCGACTAAATGGTGACAATTACTTGGAATTTCTACAGAATTTACACAATTTGGAATGGTTTGAAGATGTTCCACTGGAAACACTGCGGACGCATTGGATCCAGCATGACTAAGCACCCGCACATTTCGCTGCTCGTGTTCGGCGGTATTTAAATGAGCACTTTGATGGGCGTTGGATTGGTCGCGGCAGTCCAACTCTTGCGTGGCCCGTCAGGTCTCCCGACCTAACCCCTCTAGACTTTTATGTCTGGGATACCTTAAAAGAAAAAGTGTACTCAAAACCAGTGGCGACAAGAGAACATTTGTTGCAACGAATTCGGGAAGAAGCTGACGCAATGCGTGCAACTAATGTCAATCTAAACCGCGAAATACGGGCACGATGGAACATATGTTTGGAGAAGGAAGGCGGTCACTTCGAAAATGCCCTGTAGGTAATTTTGACTTTGTAAAAATATTTTTGTAGGTAATACGAAAAAGGGGATAATTTTATTTTATTTGTAGGATTATTATACAGGATTGTGTTTTTTGTTTGTAAATAAATGTAATTATTATTAATATACTAAAACTGTAATTTCATTTATGGTTAAATATACCTTACGACTATCAGTGACATGGCGTCTAAAACCACTTGGTTCCCACCAGCTTGTCCACTTCCAGGTGATTAAGAATTAGTCCCTAATAATTCTTAACGCCACGACACTGGTACTAGGTACTTATGTCGAAAACTAAAAGTTAAGATAAAAAAAGAAAATATTATTTAAAAATTTAGACAGTTCGCAAACATTGTTTTGTATAATAAAAATATATACGAATAAACTATCTTTCACTACGCCACATAAAAATGAATGAGAAACAAAAATAAAAAAATAATAGCTGTAGCAGGGTTTGATCCCGGGACCCTCTGTTTTATAAGCAAAGTAGCTACCACGGAGCTAAATTGTTAATGTGCTGTCATTTACAGAATTTCAACACTGTCATCAATTGACACTAACTGCTGCCTAACTCAAAAGTACCTTTTACAATGGTCTTCAACTTAACATATATTTATTTTGTATGAAATAGTAAAAAAATTTTTTTTTACAGTTTAACAAAATGTGATATAGTCAAATAGTTTGTTTTAACGAACCAAACATGATGTTAAAGTTAAAGCAATTACTCACGAACACCCTGTATAAAGGTTTGTATTTTACACTAAATTCTCAAACAAATTATTTAATTATCATTAATATGGAACAATTTCCATGAGCATTTTACGTTTTGTTATTCCAAAACCAAGGTCATTACTTTGCCACACAAGTGAATAATATGCGTTTTTACACGTTCGTATTAAAGGATAAACGAGCACTTTACGAGCTAGTGAGGGGAAAATGTTATTAAAAGGTTCATGTATTCAAGTCCGCCATACTTTGACGTTTAAAAACAAAAGAAATGTGCTTTGCAGGCTAAGGCTTGGTATTTTGTATGAAATTCCTCGTTCGTAGAATCCGAAATTACGTACTTCCTTGATTAATTTGAGGTACAGTCAAGGGCATTAATATATATACACTTCTCCATACTGATCCCTTACAAATGTGTCTATATATTAATGCACTCGACTGTACGTCATGTGAAAAATTCATTGCAAATTTGAGAAAAGTATATTGTAGCCTAGAGTCTGACTTGGCTAGTTCTCACAGACGATTCTGCAACGAATTATGAAATATCTCAACTGTTTCCGTTGTACCCTTTAAATCATGCGGCGTAGATGTCATTCTTAATAATCTAAGCCCTTTATTTCAATGAAGCAATTGCTCAAAAATATCAAATAATGCGTAACGCATGAAACAGCTCCAGAAATAACACATTACAAAGCAAAAGTGTCACTGTCAATCCACTAAAACAATTGAATAACGAGGCATGCAATTGAAAACGCCTATTAAACTTGACATTCATCCCACACAAATTATACTGTTTGAACCGAGTCTTATACAGAGTGAAAAAAACATCATAATATTTTTATCTACTCTACTAACAACTGATTATTTTAGTGCAGTATAAATGAATGGCAAATCCTTCGATGGCTCTCAAATGGTGTCCTGCCTTATCGCATAATTTCGTTTGGCCGAATATCACTTGCCAACCAATTTTTCGCAGATGATTCACTTGGCGAACCAACATTTACCTAATTATTTTTTACCGACTTTTATTTGGTCGAATGATCATTTGGAAACTAGCTTAGGTTAGGTTAGGTTGGAATATACAGTCATATTACGCGATAGAAACGTCTGCGTAATATTAGTTTGTCATTGTGATGATTCTGCCAAATTAAGCCATAGGGGAAGGTGGCTCAAAGACGGCACATTGAGAGAAAGTTGAAAAAAAATTGGTACCTAGCTAGCTTATTCTTCTTTTTTCCAAAGGGTACATTATTTTATACTTTTCGATGGAAGATGGCGAAATATGGTAAACAAAAGAAGGTTACCTATCATAAAGTCGAAAATTGTGATGTCGAATATTAGTATCCCGAAAACGTTTCCCATTTTATTAATTGGCCTAAATTTTGTTTGCCCGAAAGTACGTTTCCCTGCTTATTATTTACCCCCTTTCTCAATTAGCAGCAATTTTATTTCGCTTATGATTCGAATCAACACTCGTAAAAATTCCGAAGTATCATTTGCCAACTACTTTTTTTGGCATAAAGTTTTTTTTTTTTTTTTTTTTATACCACGTCGGTGGCAAACAAGCATACGGCCCGCCTGATGGAAAGCAGTCACCGTAGCCTATGGGCGCCTGCAACCTCAGGGTGTCACATGCGCGTTGCCGACCCAATAAAAATAACGTTGGCACAACAAAGTGGCTCCACTCCACCTGATCGTAAGTGAAAAGTAGAGCCCAAATCGCGGCGGCAACGAACAGGAGACAATCAGTAACCTGTTAGTTGCCACCGCCTTGCTGGCCCGCTAGATGCTGGTAAATACACCGGCTGCCCCCGAAACACGGCAAACACGAAGGTAAGTCATTTCACGGGCGTTTACACCGAATGTACGGTGGTAGCCAACCAGGCGGGTACTAGTAAAAATACCCTACCACCGGCTGAGAAGCTGGATACTCAGTATTTCCCTTAGTCGACTCCTACGACACCCATGGGAAGAGAGGGGCGGTGATTTTTGTATTCTTACTCCGTCACCGCACGGATATTACTCCGTCACCGCACGGATAATATTTTGACCGAAGTATTATTTCCCCCCCTATCAAACAATCGAATTCATTATTTCGAATAAACACTTGTTAAAATCCCGAAGTATTATTTGCCAACTACTTTTTGTGGCGTCAAGTATTCAGACCGAGATATTAATTTTCCCCTTGTATCAAAAGACTAAGACTCCAAAAGCAAAAAAAAAGCAAAGCTCCCGCCTTAGTCTTCTAACCTAACCTATCCGACTCGGATCTGCCCCGGGAGGGGGTCTATATCGGGTGGCATAATGTTTTTATTCCGAAAAATTTGTTGCATAATAACTTTACGCCGAAAAATGAATGGCATAAACATTGTTGCGCATATTTTTGTTATGCCGAAATTGTTAATCCTAACTTGGTTGTTCCTAAATATTGTTTGTCCTAATGATTTTCGTGTCTTATGTATATGTATCGGAAAATTATTGTGCATAATGGTGATGTTCCTACTATTTAATGTACTAAAAGTGATTACCTACCTTTAACTAACTTTAAAAATATTTTTTTATTCCTTATACTTAACTATTACTAAATAATTCGCCCTGTTGTCCAAAGAATTTAAGTGAGCAATTTTGGCCTGGGAACCGGTCGACGAAGCCCCGGAGCTGCGCGGGGCTTCTATTTCCGCTCTAAGGGATAAAAGGTACCTAACGAACCTATCCAGGTTAATGTAGAGGAGGTTAGGATTATTTCTTTTTTAATGCGGGGGTTTCGCCCCCCGAGCCCCCCTTTTTTTTTGGTTTTGTAAGTATGAGGATGTGTAAACAATTGATTAAAAATACTTAAGTATTTAAAGACTACGCCATTCACTCCGCCCTAGTTTCGAAACCTAACCAATCCACGTCGGTTTTACCCTGGTTTACTTGAACATTTTTTTTTAACCAATCACCCTGTTGTTCAAATGTTTTGCATGTTGTTATTAAAATGCCTTTTTGAATGAAATTTCGGACATGATAAAAGTAGGCGCAGTGAAAATTGACAGTTCGAGTAGTAGGGAAAACAATATTTATTACAATGAACATTAGGATTAAAAATGATATTTCAATTACACGTAGCATCGACATAGCATCTATGGTAACCTATTGAAGTTTCGAAAATCCCTTATCCGATTTTCACTTGTCCGACAATCGTTCTTCTGGTTATTGATATAAGGGAAAATTACATTTCCGATTTATGAAAAGGTGGTTACCAAATCGATTGTCAAATAAAAATGTTGGCAACCGTTGTTCTGGTTACTGATATAAGGTAAAATGACATTTCGATTTCGCTTGGCATCGGATTTATGAAAACATGGTTAACAAATCGGTTGTCAAATAATAAATTTGGCAACCGTTCTTCTGGTTATCGAAATTCGGGAAAATGTTGATGTGGGATAGAAAAATATGGTAAACAATGTACATGGATTATAAAAATTCGAGGAACCGTTTTCGGACAAGTGAAAATCGGACAAAGGATTTTCGAAAGTTCAATAGGTTACCACAAAAGAATTATACGCAATTTATAAACCTCTACCATTTGCTCGCGCGCACAATACCGTCTCGAGCGTAATGATCAACTTAGCACCCTCGTATCATAATGTACTTTTATGAATCGAAACCGCTAACAAACCATTTTTGTTATTTCTTGTAGAAGGTTAACATTTTTACTACGTTTATTGTTTCTCGTGTTTTAAAAATCCATTATAACACCCTAAATCTTAAAAATTAAATAATAATCCAACAACTAATGAGGTTTAAGGCACTTCTTACTAGATTATGAAAACATTAATAATTCAAATTTCACCCTGTATTATAATTATAATCATTGAAATATACGACTTTATGTAACAGAGCAAGTTTGTTAAAAGTTAAAAGTCCGATGCTGTTAAACATTGATTTAATAAAATGACCCCTGAGTAGTATGCTTTAAGGTGCTTTTAGCCAAGTCTCATGAAATTGTCTTAATAGATAGTGGGCGAAGAAAACGCTTCTCGTGTACAGTCGCCAACAGATATATCATGGCGTCCGCGTCCAAAGCGTTCAAAATATCTAAACACGCCTTTATTGCCATAACGCTAGAGGGATAATGCGTATTGCAATGTACTATTTTAGTACAGATGGTGCCTTTTTTACGCGCTAGTGCGCGAAGTGGCTCACTTTACGTCAGGTCCAAAACTTCCGAGGGCCATCTGTACTAAAAACGTCGTACGAGACACGTGCAAAAAGGAAATTCGAAACGAGTGGCGATGTTTTAAATCGACACGAATTTTTGCACTTGTGTCGTAATGTATTATTTTGCACTTTTTTTACCTTGACTGCAACCTAAAGTTGTAGAATCAACGTGATGGATGAGGATGGTTTTTATCTATTTAATGTACTTGACATAATTGGCAACGGAACAAAGGAAAATGGAATTGCACTTAGTACGATTACCTACAGTAAGTGAATTCCGTGGAATGATATTTCTATTTTTATTTCCCATGAGAGTTTGTTTATACAGTGGGTTACCATTAGTCGGACTTGTAATGAGACGCGGATTTTTACACAAACCGTAAGTATTGTTTGATAAAAAAATCGAATTTTAATATTACATTACTGCAGACGCCGGGAAAGATGGGCTTACTGGATGAGTAGGTATGGACGGCCGAACGCAGTGAGGCCGGACAGTGATACGAAGCCGGTGAACCTATTTCACGGCGAGGCATGTATAGTGCTTTTCTCAAACATATGCAATGAAATAAAAAACACGACGATCAAAAAAACAGAATTTAGCTATTTATCCTGTTCATGAAAACAGACGCCATGTTTTAAAAAAAAATACTTACCGGCCTAGGCCGTTAAATTCGTATGAAAATCCTTTACTATTATCTCGAGGTTATCCGCCTGCAACGTCATCCTTTAAAGCCTATTATCAGGAACATAATGACAACATTTCATTGCATGTTTGAGAAATAGTACATTACTACCGAGGCCACGAAGTGACTGGTTGCCGGCCGAATATATGTAGACGGCCGAGCGAAGCGAGGCCGGATAGTATTCTGACGGCAACCCGTCACTTCATGGCCGAGGTATGTATAATACTTTTCTCAAACATGCAATGAAATGAAACAAAAAAAAATATCTTCATTCAAAGAAATTATAAGTCAACTACATAACTAAGTCTTTGAAACACAACAAAAGTCAAATATTTTTATTCCTTGTGGCCAGGCGAAAGCACTAAGCTATACTGCCTTAAAAATCAAATACGACACCGACGCCTCATTTTTTTCAAGTTTGTCATGTTTGAAAGGTGCAAATTTTTACTTTTAAAAAGCGGTATTAGACGATGCGGTCTGTTGGGTCCAATTAATCGCATGCGGTGATCGGGGCCGACGGATCGCACCGTATAATACTGCTTTTTAAACATTATTTTGAGTAGTTATTGTACATATTTTAAATTATATAATTTAAATACCTAATTATAACTGCAAGAATTAGCCAATCATTTTTTTTTATACAAATATTACTTACAGATAATTATTGGCTAAAAGCCAAGATGCCAGGTCACAACCCTATGTCAAATGAAAATTAAAAAAGAGACACTTGCCGGCATAGGCCGGCAACGAGGTACTTCCCGGCTGCTTTTTAGACACGTAACTACAACATTTCATTGCATGGTTGAGAAAAATAAATTAACTTTCAATGAAAGGTCAGCTAGCCACAATGTACAGATGTAAGTGCAAAATCCTTTCTCTTCGGCTTTTCAGGGAAACATCCGAATTCATATTACTGTCACAATAAACTTCAGTGTATATATTACACTGAAGCTAATTGAGACGGGGAGATTAATTCGGGCGTTTCCGTGTAAAGCCGAAGAGAAAGGATTTTGCACTACATCTGTACAATCGACAACACAGCTGTGAATACAGACAAAGTGCCAGAAATATGTAGGTATACATAGTACACACCTTTATATCCAGGCAATAAAGTTCTGCTTACATATTTTTGGCACTTTTCCTGTGTTCACAGGTGTGTTGTTGATTGTACTTCAAAATGACAATGACAGATCACAGCCACTCGCAGCGTTTGACAGCTAAATAGTAGGTACACATGATATTGATTGATTATAAATATCTGTAAAACCTTCTTCTTCTTCTCTAGAAAAAGGTGTGGTAATATTAAAACATATTGTGGTAGCATTGTAATCAAAAAGAAGTTTTATGACGAGATACGTCAAAAAACTTATTTCGAAAAATCGTATCGTATCGTATCATGCATATGTATCCTCTACATTAAGATATGGCATCCTGTTTTGCAAATGCTAGGAACAGTGAAAATGTATTTAAGGCTCAAAAGAAATGCATTAGATCAATTTGTGGTGTACCAAAAGATGAACCGTGCAAGCCACTCTTCATAGACTTAAAAATACTAACATTACCATGTCTGTACATATACGAAGTGGCCAATTTTGTAAATGCTAACTACCACCTATTTAGTAAGTTCAAAAGTGCTCGCCTTCAAAATAAAGTTAAGTCACTACATACAGAACCTAGTCACACGGCACTACTACAAAAAAACATACTTAGAATGGCCCACAAAATATTCAACAAGCTTCCACAGGAATTAGTCCAATGTAAGAACAATAATAATGATTTTAAGAGAAACCTAAAGACCTTTCTCATAGAAAAGGCATATTACTCAATCACAGAATACTTGACTTATACATAAATGACTATGCTTATGCTATTATTGTAATTGACATTCATGAAATATCCTTGTTAAATACTATTACTTATATTATAATTTTACAAATAATTAATATTAATTTTGCACCTAATTGACCCTGTAATGAGATTTTTGTTAGCCTAGTATATAATTAAAGTATTTTCAATGTAATTAATTATTTATTAAATTATATAATGTAAACTGAACTAAATTTGTATGCCAACAGGCACGACATAGCGTTCAATATTATATTACATTTGTAACACCTGTAACCTACCTATGTTGTACAAACAAAAAAAAAAAAACCACAAAAAAACAAAAAAAAAAAAGGTTGATTATCTCTGAAACCAAGCCGAATCCAGGAAATTTTATGTAACATTAAAGACTCTAAATATGGTCAAGAATTGAGCATTAAAATCTTTTGAAATGCTCGCGAGCATTCTGTATGTGCCATACTTACTTAAACAAATGTGTTTATTTCTTTAGTGTCCATCTTCGTGCTTTCTTATCTCATGAGTCTCATGACACATTGATCCCAGAGAAAACATGCATATATCTTTTTTGTAGAGAATTTTATGTAGATTACTTATGTACTAGAACGTTTTTTGCTACAAGCCACGGTTTACGAGTTATTGACGAAAAATTAAAAATAAGGACCTTTACAACCCTCTCCCCCCTTTAGCTCCACTCCTAACCACCAGTTCTTTTAGTACGTGGTTTAAAACACTATTCCCTACAACTATACCAAATTCGCTTAATACACGAGTTATTTCCCCCGATAGGCAACTTTTGGTCTTCGTTAGGTGGGCTATAAGCCACATAGGGTTGCAAGATTTAGTTTTGAGATATACAGTATAATACAGGGTGAAACATGAGTCGTGAACAGTAATAGGTACGTTTTACTAACTCTATAAACAACTAACAATTGAATGCCCCGCAAGTTACTTTTTAAAGTGTTTTTCAGAAATGATAACGGCTTTTTCAGCTATTTTCATTTCTGAAAAACACTTTATAAAGTTAGAAAAACGTATTACTGTTCAGGACCCATATTTCGCCCTGTATGTCGGTTTAAAGGTGAAAATAATGCAATACACACTGAAGATACACTATTCCTTTATTTATGTAATATTTAGTACTGGCTATAACTGGCTATTTCTGTAACGTTTTTAAAATATTAGATGTCATATACCAAAGAAAAACGACCAAGATCACCTAACGTCCGAGGTGGGGGTTGATTTGTGTTTTCGCATTCGTTAATATTTTCATTTTTCTGTCTCATTTATTTTCTTCGTCATGTGGAACAAATACTAAAAATAAACATAATGATTAAGTAATCATTGATCATCCATTATTGTATGGTATTTCTGTCAAACATTTGTTTACAGAACCGCTAACCAAACCCCAAGGCTAGGCTAGACTTTCACGCAATACCAAATTACACCCTGTATTATTCAGATCAGATAACAATGATATATGGACTCCCCTTTCACGTATACAAAAACTTAGAACCTTTTCGCTTCGCTGTGATGTAAAACATGACGGTAAGCGTATTAGTATGTTAGTTTACTTTGAGACGGTTCTACGAGTTTAGGGTATTTAGTTAGAAACGGACGTCTAGACTAATGGTAATAAACAATTTGTAAATAGAGGTACGTCAATTATTTATGGTCAAGGTAAAAATGGATGCGATTTTGGATCTTTTGTCTTAGAGAATAAGCTATATGTCAAAATGCGAAACACCAACCACCACACCTTTGACAAACGTAAAATGAATTTAACCAATCAAAACTTTGATGGACCAATCACAACTATTTTTAAATGGCGGTTTTACTTTTTATAGGTTGATACTGAAATTCATTACCCTGATGCTTTGAAGAGGGGTGACACATGTCAACTAAAATTCAGGACCGTTTTTGAAAGGCAATTTAGTAAGGTGTGCGGGTTCCATGCTTTATTTGTTCGTAGAGTACAGTACCGGAACCATGAATTCCCGGTTCTTGTCATACAAATTCAGAACCGGGATCCCTCCCTCTAAAGCAATAATGACGAATCATACGCAAAAATGACGCAGTATTTAAAGTACTTTTGCCATATAATACAACCTACGAGTAATTTTAGCCCATTTCCGTTCGGCATAATTACCCACAAGACGGCCCTTTGTCCACTCCATACAATTACGATGGATCTTATTGCTAAGAGAATAAGATTGAAAATAGACCGAAAGTTCGATATAGAACGACTTATGGGGTAATTGGGAAAAGCACACGCAAACCCTAAGGAGGTCAAGCCTTGGAAACTTAAAAGTTTTACATCGGTAGCAAACAAGCATGCTCTGTCAAACATAGTCTGATTATGCCCTTAACATAGTCTGGTTCTGGTTAGTATTAGTTGGTTTAAGGTAGGTACCTATCCTAATAGGTAAGGTAGGGTGGGGTAAGATGGAACGGTTTTTTTTAATGGAGTAAGACAAAAACTCGTCCTTCTAGCACAGCGTATACAGGTAGTTGATGGGCTAGGGAGTGTCCGAGTGGTTTAGGCATCAGCCCAGAAAGCTGAGAACGTGGGTGCAAATCCCACCTCCGGAGTTGGTAATCTTCGGTATTATTTCTTTGGTACCGTAAAAAGGGGTAAATAGGAATGACGGTGTAAATAGGAATGTAGAGTAAACTAGTCTGCTAGCCCAGGACAAACAGTCTAGTTTAGAATAACACATATGAAAAAATCGGCTGTTCTAAACTGGACTGTTTGTCCTGGGCTAACAGACCAGTTTACTCTACATTCCTTTTTACCCCGCCATTCCTATTTAACCCGTTTTACGGTATATCCGATATTTAAACTCGCCTCCCTTAAATACATAGTGATGTATATATGCATCATGTACTTTCAACCCTATTGACAACAAGTCAGAATTCGAATAAATCTTTGTCAAGGTCATGCATTTAAGGGTTTGTTCCCGCCTGAACCCTTCGACAAGCTCAGCTGGTCCTAGGTTTCCTGACACATTAAAACTTAGGTACAGGCATTGCACTCAGTAAATATGGGATAGGCACTAACCTGAGCAGACGGCTGTGACACACGAAGATTCCGGTCTTTCTTCAGCTGGCCAGCACTTCCTCGACCTTGGGAGCTCAGGAGGCACTAAATATCAACTGTTTTTCCACAAATTTCACCGAAATACCGATTTAGGAATATAAAATGTCCGAGACGCACACGCGTTGAAGCCAACGCCCGATTTTAAGTGAATCACTCTAAGTTTTTTCACATCTACCGCCGAATTTGCTCGGCATTGACCCACCCTCATATTTAAAGATTACAATGCCTGAACATCCCCCCGCCTAACCAAGGCCTCCTTGGTTCCTAAGTTTCTATAGGTAGCCTACAAAGTTTAGAGACGGGTCTCAATAAGACGCCGTTCTGGGTTTTTACTTCCACAACGCGAATTACCCCATCCTTGGCAGGCAATAACTTAACTATGCGTCCGCGCTTCCAATGAAGAGTAGCCAAGTTATCTTCCTTTATTAAAACTAAATCATTAACCTTAGGGGGTTCCGTAAATGAGGTCCACTTATAACGTTGTTGAAGCGTATGAAGATACTCATTTTTAAACCGTCCCCAAAAATGTTGAGTCATCTTCTGTATACGTTGAAAACGTGATAAACGGGATTCTTTAACTTCCGTGAACGGATATTCCGGGAGGGCTACCAAAGGTTCCCCAATTAAAAAACTGCCCGGTGTTAAAACATTTAAGTCAGCCGGATCCGAACTTAGAGGGCACAACGGTCTGGAGTTCATCACGGCTTCGACCTTCGTGAAAAACGTAGTAAGTTCTTCGAATGTTAGCCGAGTCTCACCTAGCACGCGCCTAGCGTGAGTTTTTGCAGACTTAATCGCTGCTTCGAATAAACCGCCGTGATTTGGACTGGAAGGTGCATTGAAAAGCCACCTAATTTCGCGTTTGACGCATTCCCTGTCAATTTCAGGGTGATTATAACGTAAAAAGGAATACAAGTCCTTTAAGTATTTATTGGTACCCGTGTAATTCGTACCACAATCTGACCTTAGCAAATTTGGAAGTCCTCGCCGAGATACAAAACGCGTGAGTGCAGCTACGAAAGCTTCCACTGACAATTGACTAACAACTTCTAAGTGAACCGCCTTGGTACTCAAGCAAACGAAAATACAGAGGAAACATTTTTGTATTTTTGCGTTCCGAAGATTACTAGATTTTATATAGAACGGACCCCCAAAATCGGTCGCCGTGCCAAGAAATGCCCGAGTGCATTTAACCCGATCGGGGGGTAAGTCCGCCATGAAAGGTTGTACCGGTCGCGGATGTGATTTATAACACGGTATACATTTGAACGTGATATTCCGCGTGATTCGCCGAGCATTAACTATCCAGTATGTCCATGACAGAATAGATTCTAGTGTATTTGCCCCTACATGGCAGTACACTTTGTGGTAGTAGGTCACTAATAATTCCGTAAACCGATGTTTGCCAGGTAATAAAATTGGATGCCGTGCGTTATATGGCAGTTCGGAGGCATCAATTCTGCCGCCGACCCGAATTAAATTGTTATCGTCTAGAAACAAGTGTAACCGCCTTAATGAATTTTTTATGGGTTTATTTTCCCGTAATAACGATATCTCCGTTTTATAATGCTGATCTTGAACCAGCCGTATTAAGTGCGTAGTAGCGTCCCTACGCTCCGAAACCGATGTATGGATATTATTACATTTTTCCTTGTTTTTACAATTCCGAATAAACCGCAATATGTAAGCCGTGACATTTATTAATTTTTCAAACGAGCTGAACCGGTCAGCTAGGTTAAAATCAGAATCCGATAAGGTCGAAATATTGACCGTGGTAGTTCTTAGACCAGGTAATGTATCCGCCGGGAGATCAGAACAGTCATTAGGCCAATGAGTAGGTGCATCACTCAACCACCTCGGTTCCCACCACAGCGGATGATGCAGCAATTCGGCCGCCGTTGCACCGCGAGACGCGACATCAGCGCAGTTCAGTTCACTAGGAACGTGACGCCATTTCATACTCGTCTTGGACGTTATTATTTGTGAAACTCTGTTTCCTTCATACACCTGTAGTTTGTGCGGTGGAGTTTTGATCCATGCTAAAACTATTGTGCTATCGCACCAAGCAACCACTTCACTTAACCTAATATCGCGCTCTAGCGAGGAGGCGAGATGGTTAATAAGTGTGGTCAATAAAACCGCGCCGTTCAATTCCATTTTCGGAATAGTCCGTTTTGTTCTCAATGGGGCTAAACGGGATTTTGCCATGAGTAGCCGCACGAGAACCGTTCCGTCTGCGTTCACCGAACGTAAATAAACCGCCGCCGAAAAACCGAGAGAGGAACCGTCAGAAAATCCGTGAATAGCATACTGGGTACAACGATCTAATTTTAAGCACCTTGGTATTGATATGTTTCGCAAATTAGGCAAATCCGATAGTATTGCTTGCCAATTTTGTTCAATATCTGCAGGTACAGGAGCGTCCCATTCGACCTTGCATGAATTATCGAAAGTACCGAGAAGAGTTTGTAATAATAATTTAATTTTAAATACGACTGGAGAGACCCAGCCTAGAGGGTCGTATAACCGCGCCGCTAACGATAAGATACTTCGCCGCGTAACTACTCCTGGGTCTGGTAGACTTAACTGATAAGTAAACACGTCATATTTTGGATCCCATTGAATCCCCAAAACCTTAATAAAACTAGAACCGTCCATATCAGTATCAAACGAACGAGGAGTCTCGAGATGATCTGTCGGTAAACCATCTAAAAGTCTTGGCTCATTAGATGCCCATTTCCGTAATTCGTACCCGGCCGTATTCATGAGCGAAACAAGCTCATCCCGTATAGACAGCGCATCTTCTAATGTGTCAGCGCCTCCATTGAGGTCATCAACATAACTATTATTCCGTAGCAATTCAGACGCACGAGGGTACGTGTTCTGTTCATCGTTAGCTAACTGATGCAAACACCGAATAGCGACATAAGGACTCGATTTTAAACCGTAAGTGTTTGTTGTCAGTTCGTAAATAAGCAATGGTTCGTCAGGTGAAGCCCGCCAGAACACCAATTGATATTTCCGATCATCGGCATGTAGCCACGTTTGTCTAAACATCATTTTTACATCCGTGGTAAAAACAAAAAGTGGCAAACGAAAGTTGTTTATAATTTGGGTAATGTCACTTTGTAACCGTGGTCCCGAGTATAAACAGTCATTTAATGACGCGCCCGTTGTTGTTTGGACACTTCCGTCAAAAACAACCCTTATTTTTTTGTCACCTGAATTTTTGAACACCCCGTGGTGTCCAAGGAAGTAATGTTCTTCCTTCGACTCGACATCGAAATTAGAAACCGTCATGTGTCCGAGTTCTAAATATTCAGACATAAATTTAATATATTTATCCCGGTATTCCGGTTGCCGTTTCATACGACGTTCTATAGCTAGGAATCGCCGTAATGCGATTTCCATAGAATCACCCAGCCGTTGATGACCCGGTATTAATGGTAGCCGAACAGTATATTTACCATCCATACCCCGCGACGTAGTTGTCGTAAACAAACTTTCACAGTCTAAATCCGCCGGATTAATAACAGCTGACGCCGGTGGTTCCTCACACCGCCAGAACCTTTCAACCGTTTGAATAAGCGTAAGTCCGACATAATTATTATTGACAGTCGATTCCGTATCATAGGTACCCGCCGCCGCCGACCGCACCGGACCGAAAACCGCGAAATCAAAAATTGTACCTAAAGCATAGGGACCTCCGGAACCCAGAACCACTATTTCACCCGTCAAGATTTGTCCCAAAATGTCACAACCGAAAATTATGTCAATATGTTTCATATTATGATCACCGCCCGAGAGTTTAATTTTTGCCGATAAAAATCGTAATCGTTCCGCCAAATAAGTCGTAAGTTTTTTTAATATAACCGCCGTAGCCGATAATAAACATTTACCCGATTTATCCGATTTAAAATGAAACTCAACAATATGAGTGCCGTCATTGCACGGCAGCTCGCCGACAACCGTAAGAGGTGTATTACTGTAATGTCGCCTTAATCCTAAATAACTTACTAAGTCACTTCGTACTAAAGTAGTTTGACTTCCCAAATCCAAAAGAGCCAAAGTTTGAACGAAATTTCCAGTAGCCGATTTAACTTCTACAACAACTGTAGGCAGTATAACATGTTTCACTAATTGAGGAACCGAGGCGACATTACTACTCTGTGATTGCTATAGTTGACCACTAGGCTGAGATCGCGAGTCGCGATAAATCATTGAACCCCGCATTTCCCTAGAATTTGAAGGGCCCGACTCCCGTTTTTCCGATTCCGATCTCCGCCGTTCATTTCGCTCGTTTATGTTACTAGATAAGTTTTCATATTCATAACTGCTCATCAATTTGCGCATACGGTTATCAACCCCATTGTCGCGCACGATTGGCGAACGCCGACCGCCGTTATCTGTGCGTTGTGAAACAGCCATTGCATGCCGCGAACGTTGCTCGTTATCTGCGGACGAGTCTGAGCGCGCAACCGACATTGTACAGAGTAACTTATGGTGACCGATGTTACCGCACCTATTACAGGGTACCTGACGCGTACATGTAGCCGCCGCATGATTTCCAAAGCATCGGAAACACAAACCGTTGTTTTTGACCCAATCCTTACGATTGTGATTAGGAATATCTGCAAACTTGTAACAACTACTTATGTTATGGCTCGATAATTGACAATAAGCGCAGGTAGTAATAACCTTACCCGAATTGTTATAGCGCGTATTCGACCATTCCGACTTAACATGATTGTTACGTTCCGACACATTATTATGTACCGTGCGCGCGGGTTTGCGTACATAATCGGGACTAGGGAGTACAGGTTCCGCCGAAGCCGTGTCTATTAATCTGCACTCGTTTTGTAAAAAATCCATTAACTGATCAAAAGTGGGCAACTCCAAGTTATTACCGCCGTATTTTTGTTCAAACCGCGTTTTAATATCTAAAGGCAGTTTTGTCAAGCTGATGTGTAATAGCATATAGCTCCATTGTTCTACCGGTAGTCCGAGATTGCTAAGTGCCCGCGTCGATTCTAATAATGGATTTAAGATTTTAGCCCTTAGGCCCAAGCATTTGTTAAGAACCGGTAAATGTAAAATCCGAGAGATATATGAATCCGCTTGTAATCGCTTATTTTCATAACGACCCTTCAATATATCCATTGCCGTATCTAAGGAACTATCTATCATTGGCAGGTGCCTTATAAGCGTTTGGGGTTCCTTTTCTAAATTTGAAAATAAATAATGGAATTTTTCCGTTTTCGATATATCTCGGCGGGATAACACTAGCGAGGTAAATAAGCTAATAAAGCTCGTCCATGAAAATACGTCACCGTCAAATGACGTTAAATTAATCCGAGGAAGCCGTGATGACGCAACACTTTCCGTGGGCAAGTGGGTACCATCCAAGTGCGGATAGGCCGCGGCCAGCGCATCCAGCTGGTTGTAGGCATCCGTGGCCTCTTTATACTTATCATCATAGCTAGCGACTACCTCCTCGCTCAGACCCCCGCATAATATATTTTCATACGCTTCCGTCAATCCGTTAAAATATTCCTCTAGCTTACGCAACCGTGCCGACATTACCGATGAAGTATAACTTTTGCTATTTATAATTTGCAAACTATTTTTAAACCAATCATACTTGATTTTAAATTTACTTTCGAAAACCTTTGCCATTTTTACCGAAACCGAAACCTAATTTAAACCGTTAAACTGAACCGAATTATAAAAAGGCAAAAGCTAACGCCGAACAAAGAATTTACCGTTACAATATGGCTGCCCTAAGCTAATACGCCTTATAATGAAAACCTAATCCGTTTCGTACGGACCAAAATTTATGTTCCCGCCTGAACCCTTCGACAAGCTCAGCTGGTCCTAGGTTTCCTGACACATTAAAACTTAGGTACAGGCATTGCACTCAGTAAATATGGGATAGGCACTAACCTGAGCAGACGGCTGTGACACACGAAGATTCCGGTCTTTCTTCAGCTGGCCAGCACTTCCTCGACCTTGGGAGCTCAGGAGGCACTAAATATCAACTGTTTTTCCACAAATTTCACCGAAATACCGATTTAGGAATATAAAATGTCCGAGACGCACACGCGTTGAAGCCAACGCCCGATTTTAAGTGAATCACTCTAAGTTTTTTCACATCTACCGCCGAATTTGCTCGGCATTGACCCACCCTCATATTTAAAGATTACAATGCCTGAACAGGGTTAAACTTTTTTTAGACATCCACATTAAAGGTACTCGTGACATGAAATGGACATGATGAACAAAGAAAACTTGTATACTTTATTGATGATAAAATTACGACAAACCTTGGAGAGCTAAGTAGGAAATTGCTCAATTCAAGTCATTCATTATTTAGCTTACGAGCATTTGATAGTGATTTCACATTTCAGGTCAACTTTCGACTATTGAGTTGAGACCAGGATGCTTAGCCAAGTTGCCAATCGCTAACGCTTAGTAGCGTATCGTAGTTTTCCCTCTCTGTCACTCTTTCATATTAGTGCAACAAAGACAGTTAGCTGCCTTTCGTTTACGATTGACGATAAAACGTTAGCAATGTGTCAGTTCCGTAGAATAACTGTCAAAAACTGACACGCAGAACCTAAAGTGAATCTAATTTACGAGATAGATAATGGTAGCCCCCCAGCTCAGTATGGTTTTGTTTTTATTTTTGTCGTCATTGCTGTCACGTTCTAACTAGTAATTAAGTGCGAAAGTGACGCATGGCATACACGATAAACGCTAAACCACCATAAGCCTTCATAGGACTGCGTCATGCATAGAATATGCATTATCATTGTCTTCTGTGAAAAGTATTCTGTTTAATTTTTTATTGGAATTTGTCCGTTAGCTTCGTCATTTGTATGTAGAATTTTGGAAACAATGATTACAAATCCGAAAAAAAATTATCGAATAAATATGTTACTTTTGTCCGTTAGATCACCAACACAAGAAACGTATGGATTTCGTTCGGTGCTGTATATAATCAGAATACAGTCAAAGAGGTACACAAAAATGTTCAAAGATATGTCCCAGTGCAATCTAATTCTATGTAATAAGAACGTCGTAACATATTTATGAGCGGATTCTTTCGATACTTATTTTTGCACTTGACTGTACAATATAAATATACAATGGTAATGCATGGTTTTTATGACACTGATTTCATTAATTTATTGCTGAAATTTAAAAGAGCTAGAGATTCTTTAGGATCTCGTAGGATGAGCGAACAAAATGTCCCTACGACGTATATCGTCATTCTTTCAGGAGGCATACTGGCAGGAGCCAAGATCATTCATAATAGGGATCCAAGATCATTCTTAATAGGATAACGTAAAATAATCCTGTTGGTTTATGATGATTCCGTGTTAATCGTTTATCGGCGCTGCCGTCACGTTCTGAGAGGTATGGAAGTGAGTCACCCTCGGACGGGTAGCACAATAAAACGGTAAACGCTTGACCATCATAAGCCACCAAAGTACTTTTTAAGCCTGATGGTCTATTTGTCGTGAATATACCAATTTATTTAAAAGAAAGAAAGAAATAGTATTTATTTCTAAATAATACGGAATATTATATCAATATAATTATGTATATTTTGTACTAATACCTACCGCAACGCCTTTCATCAGAACTTGTTGCTTAATTCTTCTGGATGCCATACATGATAGAGTAATGGTATGGTGACTTACCAGCCAAGATCCCAAGCCGAATGGAAGGCCGGATGGGCACCCATAGCTCCCAGCGGGACTCCAAAACCAAACTCGATCTTGACATCTTCTGACCTCCGAGGCCAAGACCCTTTGGCCTCCCTCTCTGGACCTTTATCATCGTTCGTCATTTTGCAATTCGGGATTCGTCAGCGTTCGATTTTCGAATTCAAAACTCGTCATGCGATATTGTTATTGTTGCTTCGACGCTTCGGATTGTCATTTGTTTGATTATACTACGCTAATGTTTCGGAATCGATTTTCATTTGTTTGTGAAAGAAAGGAAGGACAGTGTTTTTTGTGCTATTTGTTAACTTCAATAACAGCTATGATTCTGATGTTGTATATTTTTCATAAGAAATACTAATACTATCAAAGGAAGCAGAAAACAAAATTGAAAAAAAAACGTAACTTTTGTTTTAATACAAATAGGAGTTTGATTTTCATACAAAATATAAAAAAAGCACAATTTTTTTCCGTCAGCTAATAGGCACTGAGGCGGTCTAAAGGCCACAATTGAAATGAGGTCTCGTAGCACGGCGGCTACGAGCGTGCTACGCGCTACGCGAACCGTCGGCAACTAACGTCAAGTGATGTCTGGTTCGGACGATGACCGGCGCCGCTACGAGGCGGATGACATTTCCGTCTTTACGGGAAGTGACTAAAATAGTACATCATTGCAAAAAAAAATGAAGCTCGAAACGAGTGGCAATAAATTTAAACACGACGAATATTAAATCGACACGAGTTAAGAATTTCCTTTTCGCGCGTATATCGTACGACGTGTTTCAGTGCAGGGTAGCCTTTCGAAGTTTCTCTCTCTACTCTACTGAGTTGGTGGTAATTTTTTTGTCAGAGAAAGTAAGTTAGAAGATTTTACCCTATTAAACGCCCTCTCGTATCAAAATGGCATCATCATTATCATCATATGCCGAAAGACGTCCACTGCTGAACATAGGCCTCCCCCAAAGATTGCCACAATGACCGGTCCTGAGCCACCCGCATCCAAAATGGCATACACGCCAGTATTTATATTAATGAACAACGAAAAACCTTATCTGTCAGGAAGACAGTTACTTTGACAGCATACTTGATGACCACATTAGCACAAAATAGAAAGGTATAGAAGTCAACCAATAGTACGTTGTAATATGCACATAATTATGGCGTATGCACTAAAAAAGATGGACAATAGTATATAACACCAACATCGAACTGCGTATTAGCGTTGTTTTACTTACCATGGTTTCGGAGAGGTGTGTTAAAATGTTGGCTTTTTAACATTATTTCGGTTTAAATCAACGACAGATCTTACAGAAAAAGCCCACCTTCAACACTTAAATATAAAACAAATAACTATTACGTGGCAAATACCGGTTTGTCAGTTAATTCATACATACGATAATGATGAGAGGATGATTAATAAACTTTCTATTTACGATTTACCCTTCCAGCTAATCACATAACGACAATCCCAGCATGTTATCATAAGATCATAACCTCCTCTGATGAAGTTGGTAGTTTACTTTTGTATGATAAAATATGATATATTATCTGATATTTTATCACGTTATTTAAGATGGAATTGCTTTGATTTGATGAAATTAAAAATCTAGACATTAAACAAACACCTTATTTTGCCAATTCCGGCAACGAGTCATAACTATTAAACACTCGGCCCAGTTTTAGAAATAAAGTCCAAGATACCGCGACACTATGATGCTAAACCTGGTTACATATTAAATTTCTTATGGTGCTTCACGAAGTAACCAGAATATATAATTATTGTAACTTGGTTACCTCAATTAAATGACAATACCAACACCTCGGGTGTTGTGCATACCCCTTTTCTTTTGGCATAATTTAGGAACTATGCAATGTCGGTATAGTTGTTATTTGTACATGTAGAAATAATACCTAGCTGGCAAGTAGGCATTTATGAGTCGTGAGACATTTTTACTCTGGAAGTCTGAAGTATGAATGAAACAAACTAAAAAGTTAAAACAAGCTTTACCAACAAAACAAATCTAAACAAATACAGTAAATGCAAATACATTTTAATAAATAGGTAATAAAACAACATTAACCCATTAACCGCCGGTGTCGTAAATATATATCCTACCTGTGACTTCAATGCTGCTAGCGCCACAGTCGCATATTTACAACACAAGTATTGACAGGGATTTTAGGTGTAATATGTAGTCCTTAATGGCTATGCAACAATGATAACGAAGATCCAAAGGTCAACTTACAAATATGAGACCATTATTTCTTTCTTCCTATTGCCTTTTACGAAAAAAAAACAAATTTATTATAGAGAAGAACTCGTATGGCTAAATACTGTTTTACCTCAGACGTGTCCTGCCGCAGTCGTATAATATATCCAACAATAGTGATGCGACCAATTTTATCTTGCTTTATTTAGAAGTTGTGCATATGGTTTATACGAATTAAGAATAATACGTAATAATAATGTATACTTACTTACTTACTTAACTGGCCGTCCAGAGAGGAGTCGTCAGAGCTACACCGGTGTTGCCCCTTGCTGTCTCTTGTGACGGCATTTACGGGGGCCCATCTAGTCGGCGGCAAGTCACCGCCTGCCTCGATAGCAAAGAGAAATCATTGTTATGGCAGGTGTCCGGACCTCTTTTCTATAGTTCCATCTCTTATCCATCCAACCTTCATCACCATAACCCACTAGTCTTTTCCATATAATCTCCAATAGCCTCTATATGCCTGCTGGGACCGGTTCACGGATATCTATTTTTGTGCCCGTGAATGGGTTGCAGCAGGTGTAAAACACAGCAAATTTCTCCAAAGGGCCTCTACGTGTTGGATCTGTATCCCCGCCCAAGCCTATCAAAAAACCGGGATTTATAGGCCCGTGATCAAAGAGATATACTTACATTATTATTACGTATTGTATTTGTCTTTAATCTGAATAATAATCATCACACTTATGTTTTTTATTATTATTTAGAATGGAATTATATATAATTTATTTGACGTTCGACTTTATACGATGATTAGTATCTACAACACTAGTACTTTCAATGCTATCTAAAGTGTCCAGCGCCAGAGTCGCATTTATCCAACTGCTTATGACGTCATAAGCGTACACAATTCGATAATAGTGAGGGTACTTACTTATGATTAATAACAAATTTATTAGTGGGTAGGTACAGTCAAGGGCATTAATATATATACACTTCTCCATACTGATCCCTTACAAATGTGTCTATATATTAATGCACTCGACTGTACTTATATTATCGGATTCACTTCATTACATACTCACAGTAGAGGCTAACAGTAACTAGCAAAATGACAACCGTTGAAGAATTAATAAGAATTTTGGAAGGCTGTGAGGAACAAACTGAAGAATTTGAGACAGATGATGAATTAGAATTAGATGAAAAGGTAATGAGTGCTGTCTTCTTCAAAATTATCATAACAGCGTTAATCAAAACATTCCTTTTTTTATTTAAAGTAAGATTTAATTGAAATCGTAGTATACTCTTGGTTTAAAATATCTATGACAATTTATAATGGAGTACAAACAGACATTACAAAATATAATTTACTGTTATCATTTACTAAAATTAATATTGGTAATAATATCGATTACCGGAAACGACGCGGTTTGCAAGCACTATCCACTTTAACATTTTCCTATTTCTCTACCGCCGGAGTCGTATATTTCCAACAATAGGGATTCCAAAAACAAAATTTTGTTAAAATATTGTCTCGCTTTAAATCTAGGTTACAGTAGTATTCATTTACTAAATTGGATGCCGTTGGATGTTGTTTATTTTAAATTTATTAACAGATGACGTTTATTTACATTTTATAAATAATACACAATTTTGTTATCTTTTAAAGTATACCACATGATAAAATATCGTAGCAGCGATTACATCACTACGGTTTCGGTACGAAAACGGCGTGTGGCGCTAGAGGCACATAATTTTAACGGAGCAACCGGCGGTTAATAGGTTAAAAACCTAACACTCATAGTCTCACTATCAAAATCGGGTTACTACAAACAAAACAACAACACTAACTACAAAGAAACAGGTTACAAAATTGTATTATCCAAGTACATGTAGTCAAATAAAATAAGTTAACTATATATTCGTAAAATTCGATTAATTTGAAATCGATTTGATGTTTATCTTAAAAGATCAGTAAGATTGATCGTCATGGCACGAATGACGTAAATTGAAACTTAATAGAAGTATAGAGGGTCGCAGTAATCTCATTTGATAGATGGACCGATCTTTATAGGTTATCTTTTAGCCAATTCTGAAAACTTTCACAAAATTTTGTTTCTTATTTTACATTTACACACATAACCTATGAGATGGGCTGAGCAGAAAGTCTGCCGCGAATTTTGATCATATATCTTTGTCATTTTAATTAAGATGTAAACGAAGTTATGCTGATAGATGCTAAATCTGTACGATTTTTGATATTTGCTGTAGATTTTCAGATAAATGCGACACAAAAAGTTATATAAATAAAGAAGAATGGCAGCGTTTTGTGAAGCTTGCTGTCAACTTGAATGGTGAGTTGGTGACCAAGACCACGCCATCAAGAGTGTAAAGTTGTAAACAATGAAGAATTTCATGATTGAATTGAAAATGAATAATTTTACGCTTAAATCATGTTAGCAACTACGCACCCTAATACAAGAACTAGTAAACTACGCGTGGTGTTCGATGCATCGCTTCGCGAGAACATGCTTCCGTAGCTCTTCATTAAAGGTGCGTATTTGGACAAAATTGCCATGATAGGTGCTGAATCTGGGGCACCGATTCCTGTCAATCTTTGATTCGGGAGTCGAGGTAGCTCTCTCTTCGGATTTGGTTCTGATTCGATTCTTGGTTGGATTTCGTTCGATTCTTGTGGTGGGGGGCGTATATCCCGACGAACCTAAAATTTGTGATATTTTTTAGCCCATTAAAAAGTTATCCTTGACGGTTACGTAGGTTGCCCTGAAAGTTTCGGGAATCGGAAAAAATACGCATTTTAATGAAATAAAAGTACTTTTATTGTTTTTCAAAGTATTCTCCTTTGTGTTTAATACACTTTTTCATTCTCTGAAACCAGTTTTTAAAACAGTTATTGAAGTCTGAAGTGGGGGTTGACAAAATGGCCATTTTATAAGCGTCGACTGCTTCTTCCGCGGTCTGAAAACGCTGACCACGCAACCGATTCTTTATTTTCGGGAAAGTAAAAAAATCGTTGGGACTTAGGTCGGGGCTGTACGGAGGATGGTCCAGTAATTCGACGTTTTCGCCCTTCAGATAGTCGTCTGTTTTCTGAGCGGTGTGAGGGCTGGCATTATCATGGTGTAGTATAATACGGCGGTTAGGGTTAGTTTTTCGCAGTTCAGCAAAAACAATCGGTAAACAAACGCCTATATACCAATCGGCATTGACAGTTCTTCGATCTTCAAGAGCGATAGTCGCCACGTGACCCGATTTGGAGACAACGTGGCTACCATTTTTTTGATCGTGCTGCGAGAACGAACAACTTTTGTCGGCTTCGGTTCGTCTTCGTAAACTCAAACTCGAGATTGGTTTTTCGATTCAGGCTCATATGCGTAAATCCATGATTCGTCACCTGACACAATACTAAAAACGGCATTTGAGCTTCCTCCATTAAATCTTTTTAAAGTTTTGCGGCACCAATTGACACGTACCGTTTTCTGGTCGTCAGATAACAAGTGAGGAATCCACCGGGAAAATAACTTCCGCACGCCCAACTCTTGTTGTAAAATAACTTGTACCTGACTCATTCCAATGCCTAAAGTCTCCTGAATCTCCCGATATGTAACATGCCTATCTTCCTTTATCAGTTGGCGAACAACATCGATGTTTTGATCGGTAACGGCTGTTTTCGGTCGACCCTCACGTACGTCATCCGCAAGAGACACACGGCCACGTTGGAATTCCGAATACCACCTGTATATGGTCGTCTTCGAAGGTGTTTCACTACTAAAAGCAATAGTTAATCGATCTCCACATTGTTGTTGTGTTAATCCACTTTTAAAGTCATAATAAATCATTGCTCTAAAACTTTCGCGGGACAGCTCCATTTTCACCAGCACCAACGACTTTAAAAAACAATTGAAAATCGGACATTGTTTTTTTTTTCTAAGTGGCCAGTGTTTTCGAATAATGAGACTATGCTTGTAAGAAAGAGGTATAACACATGTCAAATATACGTTCCTAAGTATTAAATTCCCGAAATTTTCAGGGCATCCTACGTAACAAACGGGTATACAGACTTTAGTAAAATTAGATTTTTACCTGAAGTACTACCTCTTCATGTGGATATCATGGACAAAATAGTGCATAAACTTAACCAATGTTATGGATCATAATTTAAGAACACATTTTAATCAATCAATTACTGAGTTTAGTTCAGTTATTATCAGTTCTTATAATAAAAAAAAGCCGTGTAGCAACGGCAGTAAGAATACATTCATCACGATCCCAACTCTTCCCGCGGGTGTCGTAAGAGTCGACTTTGGGACTAAAGTGTCACTGGCCATTCCTTGATAGAAGATTGCTGATGGACAGCAGCGTCATCATAATGGACACATTACTGCGATTAGCTGGCGATGACGCTAGCCCAGCGTGGCGATTATGGGTATTTTTTGCTGGTGGTAGGACCTCGTGCAGGGTCCGCCCGGATACTGGATAGCTACCACCGTCTTACCCGTTAACCTGCCGCTAAATAGCAGTGTTTGCACTGCTGTGTTTCGATCAGGTGGGCTGAGAGCTCCTTTATCTGCCTTCATCACATAAAAAAAAACCTAATGTGTCTCTTTATACGCATAGTTTATTAGAGAGGCCTACGTTCAGCAGTGGACTGAGATAGGCTGATGCTGTGATAAGAAATAAGACAGACATTATAATTCATGTCCTTTCACCTTGTTAGAGACTGGTGAAGCAAGAGCCTTCTCCATGTGATCCAAGGCGTCTTCTAGTTGTTGCGCCGTTTCAACTGGAAATATAGAATATTAAATACAAGGACTAAGGGTCGATTTGACTAAACTTTTATTCGAAGAATAACGCTTAGTCTCGGATAGTAATGTCAAAACTCCATAGTAATTTAACACTAGTATCAGAGAGTAATCGTTTCATAGCGTTTCGTAGCGAATAAAAGTTTGGTAAAACGCAGCCTTAGAAATGTAGTTGCGGTTCCTAGAATTTTTTATAAGAGAGAGCGGACTAAACGCCACCTTATAAATTATTTCGCATAAGTTTCTGATACGCTTAGATCCGTGTCCATTTACTACAGAAACATAGGTAGATCTTAGTCTTTATCATTCTTTGTTTGAGCATCCAATAATATTGGAGCTGTCGTTGTCAATTCAAAAATAATACATATTCTTCACTTTAACATCACTTACGATCTGACGGATTTTGTTCACGCTTTTCACTTAATACTAGTAATCTTTTGAGCATATCATTTTGAACTAAAGGATTTTCAGTTTCAGTTTCTGTACTTGTGTAAATATTTTTGTTTTCAATAACATTTGAATCAATAGCTGTCGTTGATTCCAAAATGTTTGTTGAAGTTGTCGAGCTGCTTGGTTCCAGAGTAGTTACTGTTGTGCTTTCTGCAAATGATATTATTATCTTAATTTCTTTTGGTTGCATTTTATTCATAAAATTTAGGAGCATTGTATTTAATATAGAAAAGTATACGGACCTATTTTAACGGGCGCAATTGTTGTTACATTGCTTTCTGTTTCAGTAAGACTTGTTATAGCAAAGTCCTGTTCATTTCTCTCTATAATGTCGTCAGGTGCATAATCATTGTACACATCATCTTCTCTAGCGTTATAAACTGACCTTGATGATCCGTCTGTAACAATGGATTTATCATAATTATCATCATATCGAATAAAATACAGGTAATCATTATCTCATTGTCATGACTTACGTTCAGTATCCTTGTTTACTACATTAAGCTCCTCTATATTGTACGATTTTGGTCTGCCAATCGTAATTAATTTATTTTTGGTAACTCGTGCTGTAGATGATTCGTTTGTGTTTTTGTTTGGTACATCGTCAGTAACATTTATATAATTATCAGTGACATTCAGTATTATTTCTTTCTCTTCTACAATTTTGGCTTCAATATTAGTATCCAAAGATTCAAGTTTATTCTGCTGCTCAGTTTGGTTAATTATGGTTGCCACCATCATTTTAGTCAAATACATTTGGTCCAAACTGCCGTGATAGTTCAAAGATTCATTGTGTTCTAATTCCCAGATTGTGTCCAAAATCATTTGCGTTTTAAAGACCGTCGTATTAGCGATGTCGTACGTGAAGGTTGTATTGTGATCTAAAAATCAATTTGGAATAATGTTTATACTTCCTTCATGAACTTCTCTTATTTGCAAAATGCTAGTTAAAGTTCAATAGCACATAATTATTTTATATGAATGTAATTTCACGTTTATTTTTGTACACAGTGTGTAAATACCTAATCTAAGCTGAATTTATTTAAAAAAACAGTAGTATATAGATAAGATGAATTTAATTTTAAAATAAACAATAAGTAACCATTATCGGTCGTTGCTGACACAATAAGTCATTCGTGCACTTCACATCCAATGTCACAAATAGTGAGCCCACTGCTGTTGGATGACCCTTAAGTGTGGACCTCGACGTGTCTATTAATAGTTATAGCGGAGAAGACTAGAACGAGGCATGTTGAAGTGTTCCGCTTGAGGTCTGCGAAACATTCAGCCTTATCTTTTAAACCTTAAAGCCTCATTGAAGGCCTAGGCCCGTATGTCAAAAGTAGATAATTATATTTCCTATAACTCTTTTGTGGGACTTGGTATTTATGACAGCCTTAGCCTTTAGGCCTGTAGGTGTAGGCCCTTAAAGTTACACACCGGTACATGCTCGATCAAAGCCGTCTATGTTGTCTCGTAACTCTAACAAACTCACGGAAAGTACAAAGGCCGGGTAGCGACGAGTCAGGCCAGGATCGAGACGGACAAGCTGAGGCTGGTGGGCCCTGGGTCCACAAAGGACCCTCAGGTCCCCTTGGAGCAAAGTTACACACCAGTCGCGTTACTGTGCGGAGCCGACCGTTTTGGCTTATCTGTGTAAAGATCGGTGAAGTTATACAAGTGATGAATTGATGATAAACCATGTTACAGTTCGCCCAGTCCTAAAATATTAATCCCAGGCAGATACAAAAAGACCAATAGATTATAGACATTATAGATAAGACCGAAAGGGACAACCAATACTTAGTGGCTTGCTAAGTTGGGAGACGTTTACGAATAAGGAGGTGACCAGAGAAACTAGCTAGCTATCTGTGACGGACGGTTCAATTTCAGCCTAACAAATAGGTTGAAATTATTGTTAAAATTGCATAATTTTAATTTATTTCAAATAAAGAAGTAAGGCCCCCCACAAGATGGAGCGACGACCTGGTAAAGGTTGCGTTGCGGGTGTCCAATGGATGCGGACAGCTCACGACCGATCTTTGTGGAACTCTCTGGGGGAGGCCTATGTCCAGCAGTGAACGTCAATTGGCTGATGATGATGATGATGAAAGAAAAAAGTAGTCATCAACTGACATTGCCATATTAAGGGGTTTAACTATAATAGATATTCCATAGAGAATGTCTTAAACTAAATTAGGTAGGGATCCTTAATATTCGATGTCACTCAGGTGCCTATAAAGTCAAAGTGACTTTTAATAATTATTGTAAGAAATCCCATACTGTCTACTATTTTGACAAAGATCCTAGGGTGGCCTAGGATTTTAATTCGTTGAGTGTACGCTATTGGATCCTTGGTCCACTGGTGCTCTCCTAGTTTTGCAAAACTCACCATAAATCTGCTTCTTGCACAGCCAACTAAGTATGTGCCAGCCCAGAGCATTTGAGCAAAATCCGCGGGAAAACCCTTGTCGTTCCTGGAACATAGTGGGAGACACTGAAGTTATTCGCTTTTTAACTTTACACTTTAAAATAATATCTGGAGCCCGTTTATTAAAAGCTTGTACAAGTAGAAGTATCGTTTTATCGTTTTGTATTAGATAAGGAGATCAGCTTGTAATACAAAATATATTTCTGATAAACAGCTTTTCGTGCTTGGTCCAAACACGGGATGGGAAGTGAAGAATTCAATGCTTACATATTTCAATGCCTTAGTCGGCTCTTACGACACCCGCGGGAAAAGGTTGGGGTGGTGACAAAAGTATTCTTACTGTCGAGTAAGGCATTGAAGTGTCACTGACCATTCTTTGACAGAAAATTGATGATAGGTAGCAGCGTCATCATAGTGGACACATTACTGCGATCGCCAATCCGCTTGCCCAGCGTATCGATTATAGGCATTTACTTCCTGATACATCTATACGCATAGTTAATAGGAGAGGCCTACGTCCAGCAGTGGACAGAGATAGCCTGATGATGATGAAACAGGCCCCTGATTCTCTCCTGTAAAACACTCTAATCTGAAGCGTTAGTAGCTTAACATAGCATACATGGAGTCGGCATCATGACGTCCCTGTAGATACCACATGTCAACCATAGACTCGGGTCGAAGGCCAGGCGCTTCTCCTACTACTGATGCTACACACTGGCCTACTGTTATTGAATCTGAAACATAAAATGGATTGATTATAATTTCTTGTAGTATGGTTCTTGTTATAGCTGGTCTTGTAGGCTGACCTCGAACTTTGAAATTCGAAAATTTCGAGGATTTGTCTCTGTCATGATTAAAGTGACAGAGACCAATCCTCAAAATTGACGGATTTCGAAGTTCGCTGTTGGGCTGTTATTAGGCCCTCTATTTATTTACGTAGGGGAGATGCTTTTACGCATTGTATCCTCAAATAGTCCCCGAACTTCTTTTCCTTCTTTCTCTGGGGTTGGTATGTTGTCTCACTCGTCTATGCAGAGAAGGACGCCAACTAAAAACCCCTTCCTCGTCGCCGCATTGCTGTTAGTGGGAGTGCCGTGGGATGGCGTTAGCATTCTACCATGACCACAATCAAAACATAAATAATCTTAAATTTTGAGCATCTGTCTTCGTAACAAAAGTGTTTTATATATTTTGTGTTAAAGAAGGAGGAATACCTACTAGGAGAAATACCTAAATTAACTTTACTAAAATATCAAATACATCCAAAGTCAAAGTCAAAATATTCTTTATTCAATTAGGCCCAGCAACGAGCGCTTTTGAATCGTTAAACTAAATAGCGAATGAGAGAAAAAAAAACTACCTCCGGTTCTAACCCTACACCACTGCCTGAGAAGAATCCGGCAAGAAACTCAGCGGGACTTTCTTTTTCAAATAATAGTTTTATAACATCTTACGGCTAAAATGCATTAATTAAAAACGAAACATAGATTTGATTTAATATAAATACAGAGATAGTACATTAACTAGAGATGAAGTCTCTAATAGTCAGAACAATTATATAAATTTAATGAATTTTGAGAAATGTATAGATGTAAAGATATATGTAAAAGGGCATACAATTGTTTTTAGTTAAACGTTAAAATTAGCATTATTATACTGCTAGAGATGTAAAGGTCTCTAGTTGTCAGAGTAAAAAGAAAACAAACGGATACATTTCACTAAATGTTTCAGAGATGTATAAGGTCTCCATGCGTCATAATATTAAATAATCATAAATAAACAAACATGTAGCGAATTCAATTTCTCATATCAAGAACAGCAGGAAAATTGTTTGAATTTAAGCCATGAGTGAGCTTGATTAGACCGGTCTCCGCAAACAGCACCCGTTCACGAGTATGACGCGTATCTCAGCCATCGCCTCCCTCAACCTTCTTTCGGGAAAGTGGCGACCCGATCAACGACGCCACCGTAAGCAGAGACCTTAAAGTGAGCATGACTGTGCAAGCTATCAGGCAGACAATATATTATAATTTAAATACTATGAATGCTGACCATATTTAGTTTCATGAGAATTTATATTCGTACTTGCCCGTTACATATATGACAACTATCACAAGAAAAAAAAAAAAAAAAAAATAGAAATAGAAATAACTAGGACAGAAAATCTGAATACAAAATTAAAATTACTTAGGTGTAAAGGACTCTAAGTGTCGACATAATATACATTAAAATAGGAAAAATTAAAATAAAAAGATAATCTCGGAGATGTATAAAGTCTCCAAGTGTCAAGACTACATATTAGTAATACGGAAAAAAAAACAAAACTGTAAGATAATGACTATCTTACGTCAGATCTATAATTAATGGTAACAATATGAAACACTAGTATGATAGTAAACATTCACTTATGTATATGATTTACCGAACACGTTAAGGTACGGGCTTAAAAGCATCCTTATCATTTATGAAGTCGTTAACGGTATAATACGCCTTACTTATCAAGTAGCGCTTAACCTGAGACTTGAATTTATGCTGTGGCAAATTTGTTAAATCACTAGGAATTTTGTTATAAAAACGTGTACAGTTCCCAGCGAAAGACGCACTAACCTTACGGAGACGGTGGGCCGACACAGCCAGCTTATGTTTATTCCTAGTGTTAAAGTTGTGAACATCACTATTCTTCTTGAATTCATGAATGTTTTTACGAACATACATAATATTGTCCAGGATGTATTGGGAGGCTACAGTAAGTATGTGTGCCTCTTTAAATTTCTCCCTAAGGGAGACCCGAGCACCTAGTTCATAAATGGAGCGCACAGCTCGCTTTTGTAGCACAAAGATGGTCTGAATATCTGCCGCTTTCCCCCACAACAAAATCCCGTATGACATGACACTGTGGAAGTAGCTGAAGTATACCAGCCTAGCCGTCTCGACGTTCGTCAGGTGCCTGATTCGCCTCACTGCATATGCGGCAGAGCTGAGTTTGCCGGCCAATGCTGCCACCTGTGCATGCCATTGTAGTTTAGAGTCTAACGTCACACCCAAAAAAACTGTCTGATCTTCAAATTCCAGTGATTCACCATTTACTTTGATCATACTGTTGCTTACCTGCTTAACATTGGGTAAGGTAAATTTAATGCACTTAGTTTTCTTGGCGTTCAAAAGTAAGTTATTTACTGTAAACCAGTTTACAACAGTAGATAACGCTTCATTAATAGTATCAAAGCTCTTTTCTTTTCTATCCACTTTAAATATGAGTGACGTGTCATCAGCAAATAATACAATGTCATGTTTCTCTCGCACAAGGTTAGGAAGATCATTAATATATACCAAAAACAAAAAAGGGCCCAAAATTTATCCCTGAGGTACTCCAAGAGCCACAAGCGACCCGCATGATTGAGTTCCATTAATAACCACTCGCTGTGTCCTATCCGAAAGATAAGAAGATATAAGCTCAAGGGCAACATTTTTAACCCCATAATAGCTTAATTTCCTTTTTAAAGTTTCATGGTCAACACAATCAAAGGCTTTCGAAAGATCACAGAATATTCCAACAGCATCTTGAGCTTTATCCCAGGCGTCAAAGATGTGTTTAAGGAGGACAGCGCCGGCTTCAGTGGTAGATCGGCCACTAGTAAATCCAAACTGATTACTATTGAGCAATTCGTTACGATTAAAGTGGGAAACTAGTTGATTTAGAATGAGTTTTTCAAAAACTTTACTTAGCGCTGGTAATATTGAAATTGGTCTGAAGTTTGAAGGGTCTGTTTTAGTTCCTGATTTAAACAAAGGTATAATTTTGCTGTGTTTCATTAAATCAGGAAAGACTCCAGTATCTATACAACTGTTGAAAATATCAGCTAAATAAGGTGCAATTGATTCAATAATGGAATGTAGTACTTTGACCGAAAGGCCCCAGAGATCTTCAGTTTTCTTAATGTTTAGTGATTTGAACGTTTTTATTACCAAGTTTGGGGTAACATAATCAAATTTGAATACATTAGTACATTCCACTGCATTTGACTCCAAAAGTGATTTAGCTATATCTGGCGATGAATTTAATGATTTGGTGGTTTCTACGGGTATAATATTAGAAAAAACCCTCTCAAATTCATCCGCCACTTCAAGGTCGGAACATATTAAATCATTATTAATTTTTAAGCTGTAGTGCGGATCTTTGATCTGACGTTTTCCGGTTTCACTATTAATAACTTGCCACACAGCTTTAATCTTATCACTCGAATTCTGGATCTTTTTCGACAGGTAATCTGCTTTAGCTGCGACACAAATTCGCTTAAAAGTTTTTGAATAATTCTTAACATACTCTAGAAATTCCGGCCTCTTATCTGTGGCTTTAAGGTGATATAAATCATAGAGCCGGCGTCTTTTCTCATGAATATCCGGTGTAGCCCAATCAGCGAATTTAGTTCGTGCCTTGCCTTTGAGTTTCTTTGTTTTAAAACAGGAATCAAATTCCTTTTTTATGCAAAGGAATAATTCGGAACACAAGCAGTCAGGGTCTTCCTGTTCAAACTTTATATGACGTAATTGTTTCACAATATTCTGATTAAATAAATCCAACCGCTTCTCAGAAATAGGTCTACACATAGACTCTTGCGGAACTTCTTCCACTCTTCCCCTGAAGGAGGCACGTTGTCCACAGTGGTCAGAACTTAAGTTATTTATTATGGACTTATTAATCGCATTGCTGTTACTGAAGATATTATCTATGCAAGTTGCGCTGGTTGGCGTAATTCTAGTTGGTTCACAAAAGAGATGTACTAAATTAAATGATTTAAAAGTATTAACAAGGCTTGTCGAAGTATGTGTTTTTTCAAGCAAGTTAACATTAAAATCGCCACACACAATAATATATTTTTTACTCCTAAAAACACTAGCAAGAACTTCATCCATGACTGATTCGAAGCTGAAGCGGGATTAAACCCGCACCCTGTCTACATTGTAGACTCTAAACTAGGTGCTCTACCTTTTCTAACATTGCATGTCCTCTGGAAATTTGCCATTAGGCTAATTGGCTATGGCTATGTAAAGTTTTCCGAAGGTATGAATATTATATTTTTCCCTGATAGCCGGCGGCTTAAGGTTCAAGAAAATGCAGCCCTGTTATTTTTATTTGCTATAAATTGTTAATCATCTTTCTTGAAGTGAGTGAGGTGACATTTATCCAGTTTTACGGATGAATAGAGCCTAATGCGTTCGTTCGCAATCAGAAAACTTTACATAGCCAACTGTACAGACAAATAATGAGTCATGGAATCTGAGAGTACGAGTTCGATTTCTGCCTTCGCTCTGACGGATTAAGATCCATTAAGGCTTACACAAATCCCTGCACGCATCTTGTTCTTCTGGGTAGCTGGGTGGGTTGCATTGATCTGCCCATATTTGCGCTTCTCGGGCCAACTCTTCTACCCAGCGCTACAAAAGAAAATTAAATATAACTGTTTTTAGATTCTAACTTCAAACAAAAATGTAATAAATGGTCTAAGACAATAGAAAAATGCAATGAAGTGATTTGTACTCAAAAATCTTTTATTTTGTGGTGCCATTAGAAGGCCCCCCAAAAGATGAAGCGACGACCTAGTAAAGGTTGCGGGTGTCCAATCGATGCGAACAGCTCACGACCGATCTTTGTGGAACTCTCTGGGGGAGGCCTATGCCCAGCATTGACGTCAATTGGCAGATGATGATGATGATGATTTGAAGTCGACGTGTTCAAATTTATCAACGCAATCAAATTTATCGTTATAATTGTGTACTCATACGTCAGTTTTGCCAGTGAATTGGGGTCACGAGGTCCACGTTGGGTCAAATGAGTACGGTAGCAGGGTGATGGCAGCAAAGTACCTATGCTATGACATGACAATTGCATGTCAGCATACAGGGGTCGGATACCGGTATTCTCACCCCAGGGGTTTAGCCCGTGAGTCGGACATAACCACCCGGTTACTCCCGGGCGGTTATGTCCGACTCACTGACGGGTATCCGTATTGGATTCCCCTGGCTTAGCAAAAAAAGTACTCTGATGGCGTCGTCAGTGTGGTGAGCAAAAACGACATGGCGCAAGGCTTGGCTGCCCATTGAGAATTTGAATATGTCGCCTTTTGTCTGCCAAATTATTTTGATGGGGCCCTATCAGTAAAAATCGTCACATTATAAAAAAAATCTGAGCTCACGGCCTCTTGGGCCGGGGCCCTCTTGGGTCGGGGGCCCGTGTTACGCCACTGACCAGAGTATACTACGAGACGTTACCAATTTGAGCATGTTGCTGGCAGGCGGCAACTGCAGCTTGCCTTGCGCTGCCTCACTCCGCCGGCGGTTCATACGGGCGATGACGCGGGCCTTCTCCTCGCTGGAGAGTCGGTCATCTATGTAGCCTGAGCATCTGGGGCCTGGGCCCTCCTGTAACGGGACATCTTTTGTTTTGGTGCCATATTTCAATAGGTATGTAGTTTGGCTAGGATTTTACTCTAGTGAGGCATAAACAAAGAGAATCATTCTGGCACTTTTTTAAACTAATTTTATGAACTCGAAAAAAGATGCATATAGTTCGTTGTTCCCACTGTTACTGCCAAATCTGGTTTGCAAGAATATAAATCTACGGGTGGCGCAGGACCGGTCATTGTGGCAATCTTTGGGGAAAGCCTATGTTCAGCAGTGGACGTCTTTCCGCTGATATGATGATGATGATAATGATGAAATCTGAGATTCAAATGGGACTGGTGCTTGCGTCATATAAGCATTATAAGCTATCTATAGGTAAATAACCATAGCATACGAAGCCCTTCAAGTGCCAGATTCGTATCAATTTGAATACATGGGGATTCAGCCGCCCTACCGCGAGCTCTGAAATCTTTGACACATTCTTTGAAGTAACAGAAACAAATCCTCGAAATTTACGAATTTTTAAGTTCGCGGTAGCAGCCCGATTTCGCTTAGTTGCAAAAGAGAATAAGATAATCAACAGGTCCCGTGAGTCTGCAGTCATTGAGCGCTGCCGACCTTATTTACACACACTATTATTTATTATTTATTTACTTATTTAGGGGCACAATACCTTACGGTCTTCGAGATACTCACACTGTACTGACAAAACGTGTGAGCATTGGACGTCCCACATAATGCAGTCCCGCAATAGTTTACCGACGCGCAACAGCAAGAAGCAAAGAGAGCAGCCAAAACAGCCGCTAGTTCGATCGCTAACATCTCATCCTAGACATGGCTTTTGCAATTTGAATGTAATGTGGGATTGTTGATTTGGTATGCTGAAAATTAGACAAATGTCAGTTTCAGCTGATTATAATAATTGGAGGAAAAAGTCCGTATACCTTGATTCTTCTGAACAAGTTTCAGCTGATTGAAAAGATTGAACCAATAAGTCCGTATACCTTATTAGTCTAATTACAAATATTTGTACATAAGATTGGCTCTTACTATTAATTACATTATACGAATTGTATATATTAATGACATGTTAGTGACAGTTTTGGGTTAGTACTAAACACTGAATAAGATACCTATGTAATTATGTAGCGCAATAACATTATTGTGCAAAGGTATTGTAGACTAGGGCCAACATCTCGTTTATATTCGTTACGAGCTAGAATATCAATTCAATTCACATCGCGATTATCGCGGAAAGTATCATTATGGCTGTACATTACTGTGCATAACATGCACAGGACGCTGTCATTGTCATGTTGACATTAGTCAATAGACCAACTAAAACGTCAAACCGAAACCGCCGAACAAGCTCGTATCATTACTAAACAATTAAACAAGCAAGTTTTTAGCCCATTTATTAAATGAAAATAGCTAATGCGTTGTATTGCTAGTGAAAGGAATAATATTATGTACATGTAATAATAGTTATATTAACATGGAGGCATCACGTCGCTTGTCAATTTTGTTATTGTTGGTGATTTTCTGTGCTCAAGCTCATTCCTTGGCGTACGATGGTATGTTATTATCTTAATCGTATTTGTATTTTCTAGAAACTCTGTTTTAACGCTCAAGAGACGATAAATGATGAGATTTAGAGGTTATGTTTTTTTATACAATGGAATATTTTGTGTCAACAATGTTGACTAACATTTTGCAATGTGTCAGCTTTTGCTTACAAATAATGGTATTGATATTTATATGCACGCCTCAGCTATAAGCTGCCTGTGCATAGCATTAATAATTATTACTAAATTTCTTCCTCAATATATTTGGATAGTTTTTTTCATGTCAAAGGCTTACTAATAGGTATATAAAATCTTAATTATTTTTTTTACTAACAGTGCACTGGCTGAGTGGTTCACAGACCATAGATCGCGATATTTCGTCCACAAAGCAAAACATAGACATTTACTGTTACCGAGGAACATCTAAGAATATCTTAGCACTGTGGCAGACTGCTAAGGTAAGTTAATAGTCATTTCCTTCTATTGAACTTATATAACTAAATAATGTTGTTAACCTTTCGTATGCTTAGTAGCAGATTACAATTTGACTACGCAATAGCCGTCAAAGTCAATTTTTGATTGAACTGCTTGACGGTAGCACATACTAAAGGTTAAATGTGGAAATCAAAATGTTATTGACCTGAAATTGTGCTCTGGTGTACAATTTGTGATAGGCTTGTAACACAATGTGTTTAGTAAATTTATGTAATTAACCAGTAAATTCTGAGTTAGTTGACTTTATATTATTATGTGTATAGGATTGACTGGTTCTGTACCTACTTATTTGACATGATGTAGATTGAAATAACATGAAAATAGCTAACCCTGCCAAACCGGTTATCTACATTATTTTTGTTCCTACATTCATACATCATTGTAAATTCATACATACATACAAATGTATATTTTATTTATGTTTCCTATTACTACTTGTATTACCTACTGCTATTACTCTTATCTTACAACGTTACAAATCTGCAATTTTTAACCCTCTGCCACTGACGTGGTCACGTGATCTGAAATTATTGAATCTTGTTATCAACATCGTAATGGCGTAATTGCAAAATACGGGTGTCTGATAGACGTAATGTCAGTCGCAGAGGGTTAATTATAATTTTTTTTTTATATGTATGATTTTAGTAAACAAAGTAAAATGTGAGTGAGTTTAATAAAACGTCCCACTTTGTCGTTTGCCATAAAGCCACTTTGTCAGTTTATTCATATGAAGATACAAGGCAATCTCGTCTTTATGGTACAGTCAAGTGCAAAAATAGGTATTGAAAGAATCCGTTCATAAATATGTTACGACGTTCTTATTACACAGAATTAGAGTGCACTGGGACATATTTTTGAACGTTTTTGTATACCCCTTATTTCTTCGACTGTAAGTGACAAAGTGGGACGTTTTACTAAAAACTAACACAAATTTTGTAATGGTATTCTTTATTCTTACAGTTTCACATCAGGATAAAGAATGAGGAATTCAGCCAATACATTGGAGGCAGTCCCGACGATGTGTACAAGCAGTACACAGAAGATAGCTACGGCTGGGCCGTAGTCAGTCCGTTCCATAAGAGGACCTACAGGACGGTGGCTATAGATCTGTTTAATACAACTTGTATGGCGATTAATACAAAGCAGCGACACAGCATTGATTTGCAAATTATTAGTAAGTTAATACAATTTGTATGGTAACATAGTTTCTATATTTATGTGTCACTATGCATAGATAAATGTAACACACATCAGCATCACATACATAGCCTCCTGCGAGTGGGTAAGAGCTTACATGACATAGTGTTTGTTTAAACATGCATTCTTTTACAAAAAAATCTTTATCAAATTAATTAATATACATTGCAAGTATTGTACAGTGAAGGAAAAGTTATGTTTACTATTTTTTATTATCTTGTTACTATGATAAATATTATGAGATCTGTTGCATCATTCCTATTGATTGTTACTGTGTGATTGTAAAAAGCTATGAAATGTACATACATAAATCAATTTCCTATCTAGTATCCACACATTACGGTAATGGTAATAACAAAATTCTCCTTTGTTGTTTACTATGGGTGGAGTAGCCCATTGTACCTAGAAATAGCTATCTATTTCTATAATTTGAGGGTCAATGGGTCACTTTCACTTGAGTTAAACATTCTACTTCTCATTTCGACTTTGAGGAAAGTTAAAGAATCAATTAAGTTTCAATGAAAAATAACTTTCGACCCGCCAAACTACGTACGAAAATTGAACTTTCCGATCAGGAGATATGAAGAATTGTTTTGTTTTCTTAAACTTTTCTGATTTTTAAACTCTTATTTCCAGGGGTGGACATCTGGCGAGTCCTCCTAATGTTCCTAGGAGCAGCCATAGTGTTTTCGTCGCGCGCGTTGAGTGGCAACCCTGTGTTCTTCTACCTGTGCGGCATACTAGTTGGTGTGTCGGCATCGTTTATGGTGCTGGTGTATTATCTCAGCCGATTGCTGCCTAGGGTATGTTTATTTTTAATTTGTATGGGCTTTCATGAGCCACTAATAACCTTGAACACAAAGTACCTAATATAAGTCATACTAAGGAAATTTTATTATCTAGTAGGAAAAAAAAATACCAAATTAAACATCGACATAAATACAAAACGTGCCTACAATGCTCTGCGTATACAGTATAATAATGCGTTTAGAATGATGATGAGACTACCTAAGTGGTGCAGTGCATCTGGTATGTTTGCCGAAGCTCGTACCGATGGATTCCAGGCTATCATGAGAAAGCGTATCGTGTCGATCTGGAATCGTATAAGGCGTAGTCCCAACAGCATTCTAAATGCAGTTGCTTGGAGATATGATTGCCCTATACAGAGATTCTGGATGGAGCAGGTCAAGGGCGCGGCCCAATATTTATTGTAATTTATAGTTCATTTTAATGCATTTAAATTTTAATTATTTTAATATTAACCTTAAGTATAAGATATACTGGATGCGGGTGGCGCAGGACCGGTCATTGTGGCAATCTTTGGGGGAGGCCTATGTTCAGCAGTGGACGTCTTTCGGCTGATATGATGATGATGATGATAAGATATACTAACACACTATGGATTGTAACTTATCTGAAATTAAATTTTATTCATTCATTCATTCAATAACGTGAGACTCAAACATATTAAAATATTATCGAACCGGGTTACTCACGTATTAAGTCAAGCAATGTCGAAGTATGTCGAGCAATCATCGACTTAAGACTTAATACGTGAGTAACCCGGTTTGATAATATTTTAATATCGACAAAATGTTATAGATGAATACACCCTATTCTCATAAAGATTGTAACTCCGTAAATACAGGTAACCATGAAATACAGGACTCATCTAGGCTTTGTTTTAAATATCGAATACGTCATATTAATTTATTTCCTATGGCGTCAGGGACACCGGAACCGTTATTTTCTCGATACAAAAGAACGGTTCTTTTTTCGTTCTTTTTCGTTCTTCGGTATATAAATTGTAAATTACATAAAATATTGAGTAATATATAAATAAAGAGCAGAAAACATTTTAAAATATTGGGCTATTTCGAGGTTTTTGATAATTACCGGTTACCCTGTATGGCGTTAGAGTATATTTTATTAGTCTTTAAGTTGTTCTTTTGATGGGTACAAAATACAACATATAAGAAAAAGAATGTATCGTTTAATTAATATGATTTGCATTCTTGTAATCTACCTCTAAGTTACGGTACATTATTTTTTTATCGACCATTATAAGGCTCATCGACATCGACAGTTCGATGTTTAATTTTGTTAATCTCTCGTTCGCGCTAGAAAAATATCGAGGTATACAGATGTTATGTTATGTTTTGGAGGGACGCTCGGCCAGAATCGAGCGGGCTGTTGAGCGTTTGATGTAATGAGCTCATCAACCCCCCCCATTTTCCGTTGCTGGGCTGCAGGTTGAATGTCCCGGCTGCGTTCCCCCATTATTTCCTTCTAGCCTCATACAGTTACAGATTAGGGTGTCCCATATTTTACGAATTTTAGAAATTAATAACGCATACCCCCTAATTCGGTTTATCTTACCTCAAAACACTCTGAAAATAAATTTTAGTTAATTCCTGTAACTGCAACCTGTGCCGACTTTCATGCCATTTTCCTATACAATGTATGAAAATGACGATTTTTTTCTTTTTACATTAAACATTTTTTAATGCGCCGTATAAACATTTTTTGTAAAATTAACTTGATGAGCAGAAAAACAATACATTATTATCAACTTACTGTCTGACAATTTTTTTTCATAGTTTTGTATGGGAATTTCAGTTGTCATTGAAAGTCGGCACGGGTTCCTGTTACAGGAATGAGCAGATTTTTTTTCAGTGTTTTGGGGTTAAAGGAACCGATTTAGGGGGTATACGTTATTAAATTCTAAAATTCGTAAAATACGGGACACCCTAATACAGATACACATAACATTCCAACAAACCTAATAAATATTTATATTTCAGAAAACTTTAACCTACGGCGTCCTAATAGGAGGATGGACGGTCGGCGTCTACATCTTCCAGCAAATATGGGAGAACATCCGCAGCATTCTCCTCTCGTACCAAACGTATCTGTTCTGGTACACCCTGGTGGTCGGGTTCGTCAGTTTCCTCGTGTGCTATAGAGTCGGGCCGCCTAGGAACCAGCGGAGCAAGAATCTAGTCATGTGGACGTTACAGGTAACAATAAAAAAATATATTTTCTGTGCATGTAAGTATAAGTATTTATGGGACTGCGAACTGGTTTTAACTTTTATGAGATTTCTGTTAACCGGTTTTACCGGTTATTATTCGATATTATCATACAATTAAAAATTGGTTTTAATTTGTGTGGTATTTCGTTTAATAACCGGTTTGAATAGATTTTAACCGGTTACTATTCGGTATTTTCATACAATTTAAAAATATGTTTTCACGTGGACGAGGTTTTGCTTATTGACCGGTATTTATTCGATATTTTCATTCTATACAAAACCGGTATTCATGTGTACGAGGTATTATGTAATAACCAGTTTTTAAATACCGGTTTTCTGGTTTGTGACACCTTGTTGGTCGGATTCGTTAGTTTCCTCGTGTGCTATAGACGACGAGGTTTTAGTAAATGACCGGTATTTATTCGATTTTTTCATGCTACATAAAACCGGTTTTGATTTGTATTAGGTTTTAGTGAACAACCGGTTTTTTGGTATGGTACACTCTGGTGGTTGGATTCGTCAGTTTCCTTGTGTGCTACATAGTGCCGCTAAGTATTGCTTGTCACTTTCGCTCTTATAGACATATTGATAAGACCGAAAGGGACAAATACTAAGTGGCTTGCTAAGTTAGGAGTTTATGAATAAGGGGGCTAGTATATAAGTGTTAATAATGATTTATGGGGATGCGAACCGGTTTTAATTTGTGTAAAATTTCGGTAAATAACCTGTAAGTCCAGCAGTACTTACACTAAAATAGGCTGATGAACAACTGAACCAAAAAAAAAACCACGGTACAATACAAGAGGAATCGACTTTGATATTTGTACCTACTCGACAGAAAACAAAGTTGATTTTAGTTAGTCAGTTACTTTTACGAAGCAAAACAATTGCAAATCTGTTTTAATTGAATAGAATTTAAATTTCTAGTGAATGTGAACTAATATTAGGACAATGAACTTCAGGAGGTTATATGCTTGAATCACCTTGTACAACGTTAGTCATTTTTTCAGGGTGTGGGAGTCCTGATGATGTTCTTCAGCAGCGAGTATCAGGAAGCTTCGACAGCCGTTGTGGCTGTCTGTCTCTCCGTTAAATACTTCCCGCAGTCCATCCTCAACGCCGTACTGGGATACTGGTGAGATTTATTTGCAGAGTGTGGGCCACAGATGTCATATATACCATAGATCAAGCAAACGTATCTACTTAGCGTGTCAAATGAACTCAGTAAAATCTACTGAGTTGTCTGTCTTTAATCGCAGCTTGCAGCTTTCGGGCGTCAAATTGTGTAAGTTGAACTGAACAAAAACATTAATAATGCCTCCTTAAGTAATATTAATTGCAACAACACAAAAAAATATGAATAGGTACTCAAGGGCCTGAGACATATTTAAAATCATGGGCAAGTAACAACTTCAGTACAAAATCTGACACGCTCGGCCGCCATACAAATGAATGAACTTGTTTCTTCTATCCAAATGTAATTCTGTGGTGTGGGCATATAAATGTTCTTTAGGACTTTCTAAAGAAGGGTACCTTCTTAAGGGCACCAAGAAGTCAAGAAGGTTCTACAGATGTTGTGACGGTGTATCTTTGTCAAATACTTTCTAAGTCCATCCTCAATGCTGTACTGGGATATTGGTGAGATTTATTTATAGGGTGTGAGTCTAAATGTTCTATAGCAGGTACTTACCAAGAAGTTTCTACAGATGTTGTGACGTGTCTTTTTGTCGAATACTTTCTGAAGTCCATCCTAAAAGCCGTACTGGGATATTGGTAAGATTTATTTATAGGGTGTGGGAGACAAATGTTCATTAGGACCTCCTATAGAAGGTACCCTACCAAGAAGTCAAGAAGGCTCTACAGATGTTGTCACGGTGTCTCTTTGTCAAATAATTCCTAAGTCCATCCTCAATGCTGTACTGGGATACTGGTGAGATTTATTTATGGTGTGGTATGGGTGTGGGAATTCATAATTTTTGAGCGATTTAGTAAAACAATCGCACTTTGTCGCTAATATAAGGATGGATTTAGCTTATACCGTTACATGAATTAAATGTATAAGTGCCTTTATGGTAAGCAACTAAGTGGGACGACGTTTTTAATTAATCGCTTACATTTATTCGTTATGTGTACATACTGAGAATTCATTCGATACATATTTTCAAAATAATTATAAATTCGATACATATTTTACAAAGGTTGTCTGGAAGAGATCGCTTTTTAGCGATAAGGCCGCCTTTTGTGACCTCTGTTTTTTGTATTTCTTTTGTTTTGTAAACTTTTGTTCTTTATTACGTGTGAGGTGTGCAATAAATAAAGTACTTGACGGTACCTAGCTGTCATTTACAAACGTGATTAAATACTTCTTTAATTTCAGGCGACGCAAATTTCCCCCAAAACCAAGATTGTTATCAAGTGAAGAATACTACGAAGAGGGCGCGCGAGAGACGAAACAAGCGCTCGAGAATCTGAGGAAGTACTGCTCAAGTCCAGACTGCGCTCAATGGAGGATCATGCTTAAACTCAACG
>JALPQI010009128.1:0-56619 GCA_025490895.1 Thaumatotibia leucotreta
GAGTTGCGCGGTGGGAATTCTTCTTCTACCTAGCGTTATCCCGGCCTATTAGACAAAGTAACATTTTCAAATAAAAGCATATTCATAGAAACCTCTATCTCTACAGCAGATAAAACCGGAAAAGAAGAAGAAAGACGACACGATAGAAGAAATCCAGCTAAGCCACGGCGTGCAACTAAAAACAGTGCAGACCAAACACTCGCCGCTGAAGAAGCACATCATCACGTCCGCACACCGCCGCGCCGCTCACGAACCGCCGCAGATACGCGCCGTCGCCGTCACCGACACGCTCAAGGTACGCTACATGACACACCTGCACCATATATATAAACATAGAGACGGTGCAGACCAAACACTCGCCGCTGAAGCACATCATCACGTCCGCACACCGCCGCGCCGCTCACGAACCGCCGCAGATACGCGCCGTCGCCGTCTCCGACACGCTCAAGGTACGCTACATGACACACCTGCACCATATACACCGTGATCTCTAATGACCCGAAAGATTTTAACCACGCATTTTTGATGTAAAAACAAACAAAAAATATTACATGACTTTTGTCATTTTTGGCGAAAAAAAATTTTTTTTTTCAATTGTTATTTAATTTTTGAATGTATTTTAACATAAAAAGTAAAAGTTATTCATGAAACTAGCACTTACAATGAGTGTTAAGGTTTTTTTTTACAAAAACCTCATTTTAAAAGGTTTTATTTCTCACTTTTCGACATCTATTAATGAGGTTAGTGAGACTATTCTCCATAATGACACCAACGCCGTTAAAAAGACCTTTTGTACCGAGTTACAATTAGAAAATATGTTTTTTTAAATTGGTAATAACTCCGAAACTAGGCGATATCCAGAAAAGTTTATAGGACATTATAGTTTCTAAATGTGTTCAGGAACCCACTCTTAAAATCTTTCGGGTTATTAGAAATCACGGTATATATAAACATAGAGACGGTGCAGACCAAACACTCGCCGCTGAAGCACATCATCACGTCCGCACACCGCCGCGCCGCTCACGAACCGCCGCAGATACGCGCCGTCGCCGTCACCGACACGCTCAAGGTACGCTACATGACACACCTGCACCATATATACAGTCGTGGCTAGATAATTAGGAACAAGATTTTTTTCCCCATACAACTGCCTGCAAACAGGGCTTTGCAAATTTGATAGTAATTTAAGAAATAATTGACCATTTTTCTTTATTAATATCAGACCTTATCTATAATTAAATAAGGTATACTGGAACGTATTGCAAAGTTCGATAAAATACCTATCTTGAAAAATATGGATGACCCCATAAACACCTCAACCTAATTAAGAACAAAATGTATGAAATCGTTCCTAATTAAGTTGAAGTGTCTATGGCGTCATCCATATTTTTCAAGTTAGGTTTTTTATAGAACTTTGCAATACGTCCTATACCTTATTTAATCATGGATAAGTTCTGATATTAATAAAGAAAAATGGTCAAATGTTTTTTCAATTATTATCAAATTTGCAAAGCCCTGTTTGCAGGCAGTTGTATGAGAAAAAAATCTTGTTCCTGATTATCTGGCCACGACTGTATAAACATAGAGACGGTGCAGACCAAACACTCGCCGCTGAAGCACATCATCACGTCCGCACACCGCCGCGCCGCTCACGAACCGCCGCAGATACGCGCCGTCGCCGTCTCCGACACGCTCAAGGTACGCTACATGACACACCTGCACCATATATATAAACATAGAGACGGTGCAGACCAAACACTCGCCGCTGAAGCACATCATCACGTCCGCACACCGCCGCGCCGCTCACGAACCGCCGCAGATACGCGCCGTCGCCGTCACCGACACGCTCAAGTACGCTACATGACACACCTGCACCATATATATAAACATAGAGACGGTGCAGACCAAACACTCGCCGCTGAAGAAGCACATCATCACGTCCGCACACCGCCGCGCCGCTCACGAACCGCCGCAGATACGCGCCGTCGCCGTCACCGACACGCTCAAGGTACGCTACATGACCGCACACCTGCGACCATATATACAGTCGTGGCTAGATAATTAGGAACAAGATTTTTTTCCCCATACAACTGCCTGCAAACAGGGCTTTGCAAATTTGATAGTAATTTAAGAAATAATTGACTATTTTTCTTTATAAATATCAGACCTTATCTATAATTAAATAAGGTATACTGGAACGTATTGCAAAGTTCCATAAAATACCTATCTTGAAAAATATGGATGACCCCATAAACACCTCAACCTAATTAAGAACAAAATGTATGAAATCGTTCCTAATTAAATTGAAGTGTCTATGGCGTCATCCATATTTTTCAAGTTAGGTATTTTTTAGAACTTTGCAATATGTCCCAGTATTTAATCATGGATAAGTTCTGATATTAATAAAGAAAAATGGTCAAATGTTTTTTCAATTATTATCAAATTTGCAAAGCCCTGTTTGTAGGCAGTTGTATGAGAAAAAAAATCTTGTTCCTAATTATCTGGCCACGACTGTATAAACATAGAGACGGTGCAGACCAAACACTCGCCGCTGAAGAAGCACATCATCACGTCCGCACACCGCCGCGCCGCTCACGAACCGCCGCAGATACGCGCCGTCGCCGTCACCGACACGCTCAAGGTACGCTACATGACACACCTGCACCATATATATAAACATAGAGACGGTGCAGACCAAACACTCGCCGCTGAAGCACATCATCACGTCCGCACACCGCCGCGCCGCTCACGAACCGCCGCAGATACGCGCCGTCGCCGTCACCGACACGCTCAAGGTACGCTACATGACACACCTGCACCATATATATAAACATAGAGACGGTGCAGACCAAACACTCGCCGCTGAAAAAGCACATCATCACGTCCGCACACCGCCGCGCCGCTCACGAACCGCCGCAGATAAAGTGCATTCATCCTTACTCGTCTTATCATGTAAACAAACACTTTTTGAAAATATTATCACACTTTGCTCTGCAATTATACAATAATCATCACGTCAAATGTTGTTGCATACTTAAAAAAACTCGCAAAGTATTATTATCACTCAAAAAAGCACTAAAAAATATCATTTCTGTAAAGATTTTCGTCAATAAACGCTGTTACGGTCGGATAACCCTCATGACATCTGACATTGCGATGTCTAGATTGTCTATGTACCGTTATGTTGGCATGTCAATATATCGATATTAATACTTAAAGTACAACTTGGAAAAAATGCAATTAAAATAAATTGCAGTAATTTACCAAAATTGTGGTAGTTGATTTCAATATGTTTTTGATATAATATTGTACTAATTAATTCTCTTCCTGACAGGCGACGCAAAATCGATATTCCTCTATTTACGTAAATAGTGAATTTATCGCTGACATTTAATTTTTTCGACATTTCTAATCACTATATAGTGATTGTCTTTGAGCATCTTTGACATTTTGTTTGTTTACATGATAAGACAAGTAAGGATGAATCCACTGTACGCGCCGTCGCCGTCACCGACACGCTCAAGGTACGCTACATGACACACCTGCACCATATATATAAACATAGAGACGGTGCAGACCAAACACTCGCCGCTGAAGCACATCATCACGTCCGCACACCGCCGCGCCGCTCACGAACCGCCGCAGATACGCGCCGTCGCCGTCACCGACACGCTCAAGGTACGCTACATGACACACCTGCACCATATATATAAACATAGAGACGGTGCAGACCAAACACTCAAGGTACGCTACATGACTGCACACCTGCGACCATATATACAGTCGTGGCTAGATAATTAGGAACAAGATTTTTTTCTCCATTCAACTGCCTGCAAACAGGGCTTTGCAAATTTGATAGTAGTTTAAGAAATAATTGACCATTTTTCTTTATTAATATCAGACCTTATCTATAATTAAATAAGGTATACTGGAACGTATTGCAAAGTTCCATAAAATACCTGTCTTGAAAAATATGAATGACCCCATAAACACCTCAACCTAATTAAGAACAAAATGTATGAAATCGTTCCTAATTAAGTTGAAGTGTCTATGGCGTCATCCATATTTTTCAAGTTAGGTATTTTTTAGAACTTTGCAATACGTCCCAGTATACCTTATTTAATCATGGATAAGTTCTGATATTAATGAAGAAAAATGGTCAAATGTTTTTTCAATTATTATCAAATTTGCAGTTGGCAGTTGTATGAGAAAAAAAATCTTGTTCCTAATTATCTGGCCACGACTGTATAAACATAGAGACGGTGCAGACCAAACACTCGCCACTGAAGAAGCACATCATCACGTCCGCACACCGCCGCGCCGCTCACGAACCGCCGCAGATACGCGCCGTCGCCGTCACCGACACGCTCAAAGTACGCTACATGACACACCTGCACCATATATATAAACATAGAGACGGTGCAGACCAAACACTCGCCGCTGAAGCACATAATCACGTCCGCACACCGCCGCGCCGCTCACGAACCGCCGCAGATACGCGCCGTCGCCGTCACCGACACGCTCAAGGTACGCTACATGACACACCTGCACCATATATATAAACATAGAGACGGTGCAGACCAAACACTCGCCGCTGAAGCACATCATCACGTCCGCACACCGCCGCGCCGCTCACGAACCGCCGCAGATACGCGCCGTCGCCGTCACCGACACGCTCAAGGTACGCTACATGACCGCACACCTGCGACCATATACACCGTGATCTCTAATGACCCGAAAGATTTTAACCACGCATTTTTGATGTAAAAACAAACAAAAAATATTACATGACTTTTGTCATTTTTGGCGAAAAAAAAATTTTTTTTTTATTTTTTTTTTCAATTGTTATTTAGTTTTTGAATGTATTTTAACATAAAAAGTAAATGTTATTCATGAAACTAGCACTTACAATGAGTGTTAAGGTTTTTTTTTACAAAAACCTCATTTTTAAATGGTTTTATTTCTCACTTTTCGACATCTATTAATGAGGTTAGTGAGACTATTCTCCATAATGACACCAACGCCGTTAAAAATACCTTTTGTACCGAGTTACAATCAGAAAATATGTTTTTTTTTATTGGTAATAACTTTGAAACTAGGCGATATCCAGAAAAGTTTATAGGACATTATAGTTTCTAAATGTGGTCAGGAACCCACTGTTAAAATCTTTCGGGTTATTAGAAATCACGGTATATATAAACATAGAGACGGTGCAGACCAAACACTCGCCGCTGAAGAAGCACAGTCATCATCACGTCCGCACACCGCCGCGCCGCTCACGAACCGCCGCAGATACGCGCCGTCGCCGTCACCGACACGCTCAAGGTACGCTACATGACCGCACACCTGCGACCATAGGCCCATTTCTCAAAAGCTTGTAACTTGTAATATAAGTGGAAGTCTATTTTTAATATCATTAATAAGACAAGGACTTCCGCTTGTATTACAAGTTACAAGCTTTCGAGAAATAGGCCCCGTATACAGTGTGTGGCCTACAACCGGGGTGAAAATTTAAACGGTGCATTAATAAGCTGATCAACAATCATTTCCACATATTGTAATTTAAAAAAAAAAAAATTGTAATTTTTTGTTCATGTATTTTTCATTATTATGGGTTCATTTACTTGAATTAAAAGTTATCAATAACTTATCATTTTTGAATAATTGAAAAATGTACATTTTTTTTTTAAAACCGTATCAAATTAGTGTAAAAATGCAAACAAAATTATTGTTATGACTTCCTACCTGGTATACTATCAAGATGTCTTGCGACTGACAAGCTACGACATCGTGATGCCAAGATCCAGTACTAAAGGTCCATAGCTTTGAATGACAACATCTCCGAACTTAACCACTTTGAAACACCGGGACCTTTACAGGATTATTGCTGATAGTCTAAGGAGTCACTCATTTCATTTTTCTCCCGTGTTAAAGACCACACACTGTATATAAATATAGAGACGGTGCTGACCAAACTCTCATTGTCATTATTTGAGATGATACAAAGTTCAGTAGTTACATTTGTAATTATAATTAAACGGTTAAAGTTATTCCACGGCGTGGAAAAGGTTAAATTACCATAACCATGATAATAACAAATAAAAAAGTGGATTCACCCATTTATATGTTGTCTTACGAAAAAAATTCAGTTCTTCAAGTTCAGTTCAGTTGTTGTTGAAGTCTGAATGGGAATCAATATCTCTCCCTGACGACGTCTTCAAGCCTAGCACCAAAAGACCTGTTGACTTTGTAGAGCCCAGACGCGTTTGGTGCATGCTAAATCGTATAAGGACGTATGCTTATATCTGTGGTACAGATTGAACTGGTGCACCCGAGTAAACCGTACACCACATGGTGTTTGACTGTCTCCTTACCAAATACCCTGGGCGAGTGGAGGATTTTTCTACTCTTACGCAAGAAGCAGTAGAATATTTAAAAACTATTAAACTCTAAAGTAGAGTACACAAAAGCCATACAAAAAAAAAATAAGTCATAAATTTTCATTAAGCATGATGTGCAAGACAATATCACGCCAACCGATTTCGATAATTCTTTTTTTAACGGACTTTTTTTTATACCACGTCGGTGGCAAATAAGCATACGGCCCGCTTGATGGAAATTAGTCACCGTAGCCTATGGGCGCCTGCAACCCCAGTATGCTTAGCACATGATTGGTGCGACAGTATCTCGCCGCGAGATAGTCTATCCGTCCCTCTTTTGTTAATATAGGTAGTGAAGGACGGGAGATCTATCTCGCGGCGACATACTGTCGCACCAATCATGTGCTAAGCCTGCTGGGGTGACTTCAAAACAAACTGTGAAGATGGGTTCTTGGAGAAATCGGTTAAAGTCAGGTTTCTTAAAATGCTTAAGTTGGTGATTATTTATTAATTTTCTACTTATGAATCGCAGGTGCGGCTTCAGAACCACCTGTTGTCGTCGCAAGCGGCCGTGAGCAGCGCGGCCGTGGCGGGACTTCTTCAGAACGGGCCCTTCACCGCCGTCTCCGAGCCGGGTGAGTGTCCGGAGATACAGGCTCTGACTGGATAGTTTTCATTATTAAGAGCCTGTACTTTCCCACTGCAGGGCAAAGGCCTCCCTCAAATTCTTCCACGTATCCCTGTAGTCTCCCACCAGTCCTTGTCAAAGACGTCAAGCTCGTCACGCCATCTCTGGCGCGGTCTACCTCGACGCCATACGAGTTGTGGCACCCAATGTGTGGTTAACTTAGCCCACAGGTCATCCGGCATCCGACAGACGTGTCCCGCCCAGTCCCATTTAAGCTTGGCGGCAGTTGCAGCTACGTCTGTTCCCGTCCTGGAGCGTAGTATTGTATTCTTAATGCGAGCGGCTAATTTCACGCTCAAAGTACTACTCCGAGGCCCGCTGACAAACCTTGAATTTGGATTTTTGAGCTTTCGTCAAAGACCAAGTCGGTGCTCCATAGGAAAGGATGGGGAGAATGCACATGTCCATGACTGGATAGTACTCTGTTTAACTGGACGAGGGAAAGCCGAAAGTCGGGTATCCATTAGAGGCAGCCTCGGGTCGAGCGGCCTCGACTTGAAGCAAATAGCCTCAGTTTGAGGCTGCTCGCTCTGAGGCAACAGCTACGGATCAGCTCGAGGCGTGTCGAGACGGTGCAGACTCATTGTCATTATTTGAGACGATACAAAGTTCAGGAGTTCTATTTGTAATTATAATTCGGATAAACTCACTCCACGGCGTGGAAAAGGTTAAATGACCATAACCATGACAATAACAAACAAAAAAAGTGGATTCACCCATTTATACCTACTATAACATATATATACTTATAACCTCGGGTCGAGCGGCTGCCTCACTCCTCACTGCGCAAGTGGAGACGCTGCCGCAACCTGAGGCACGCCGCGACGCGAGGCAAATTCGTCGCCGCGAGCCGAGACATATTTTGTCGGTGTCTGTGCCGTGCTCAAAGGCGCCTCAGTCTGAGCCGTGTGTTTAGTGGAGACGGTCGACACGCCTCGAGCTGATCCGTAGCTGTTGCCTCAGAGCGAGCAGCCTCAAAATATAATAAGTTTATCCTTAACCCGTAATTCGATAACGACGATAACGTCCAAAATACTAGACATGGTCTTTGACTCACTTTTTGTATTTTTTGTACAGACCGGAATTATGAAGTCTGTTGAGTACAGTCACGTCTAATAATATGTATACATTTCGGAACGTATGTCAAAGGCATAAGGATCAAAATCGTATACATATTATTAGAACCGACCGTACCAAGGAGACTTGAACACACGACCCTCCCCTATTTCTGTCAAATTAAGAGCTTTTTGAGCATATTTATTGTACAAATCATTGTTCTGCAGTAAATAAAACAGGAATGATTTTTTCGGGTGCGCCAAAGTATTTATAAAATTGCAACTTAGATTATTGGAACTCCGAAATTTTTTCTTATACAATTTAACTTCATAATGATCGGTATTTAGAATAATCTTTGTTCATAATCATCATCACATAGAATTATTTATGTTCATAATATTGTTTTTCATACATATTTTTAGTACTAACTTTTATGTTTATATAATTTTTCACTATACTTATTTTATGCTATATATTCTAATGTTATAGGTATTTATTTTTATCTGTACTGGTTTTATGTATGAATTATTATTTTTTAATTAAATATAAATCGTACTATTACTGTAAACTAGCTACCTGCACAAATCAGGTTGTGGCAGAGTAGGTACTGTACTAAACGGGTTCCCTCTAAACTTTTTTTGTCCGAAACGCTTAGGACATAACAGACTTGGTATAATCTATTTTGGCATCAACTTAATGAGACAGAAACATCACTTGGCTTAAATAACAATATTTCGAATATTATTTTGTCCGAAACTATCTTGGCATATCATTAATTACGCCGAGTGTTATAAGACAGAAATTAGATTTGCATTTTTTTTTGGGCATGTAGCCACATGTTCGAAACTTGCCTTTTTCGTCAGGCAGAATTTGCTGTGAGGATGAAAATTTCTGCAGTGAGTGAGCGAAGCGAGCGAACAAAACCTTCCGGGGTAGACCCGACTCGGATAGGTTAGGTTAGAAGACTTAGTCTTCGAGGTTATTTTTTTTTAGCAACCTAGAAAGTACTCAGCTCAGTAACACAGTAAGTAACGTATAGAATATTACTACTACCTCGATTATATTGAGAGGTTGTAATTATTCCTTCTCTGTTATGCTAAAACAAACTATGCCGATACTTTTTATGCACATCCAGATTATGCCTCATCATAAATAGGAGCATCGAAATTATGCTCGAATAATATTCGAACAACTCGAAATCTGCCACAAAGAAATATGCTAAAGTTGAGTATGTCACAACAGTTTCTGCACAAAGCCCATTATGACTACATAGTTTATGTTATTCATAAAAGAATTATACGACAACAGAGTGAACCTAATGGGAAAATGTTTATAAATAAACAATTTATGTCAAATAACTTTATGAGTATAGATTAATCTACTTGACGACTTTAGGAGGATAAAATTTCGAAATAAAAATCGTTATGAACATTGTAGGTAGAAGTATAATTTTTAGTAAGAAAAAAAGTATGAGAAAAAATTTTCGGAGTAATGATGATTATGAGTAAAAAACGGTATTAGTAAAAATATTCGAAGAAAAAATTGTATAAGTGCCAATATGGACCCGATTTTTTCTGCTATTGCTATTATACAGGGTGCTCGCGAGGAAACCGCAAGATTTTAACTATGCATTCTAAACATCAAAATAAATAAAAAATATTATGAGACCTAATGTCAAATACCACAAAAAAATTTTTTTTCTTTTTTTTTGACTTTTTGAATACTTTTTAACATTTCCAATACTTATTATTTTATCAATAATTTGTTAACATAAATTTTTTTAAATGTTTTTTTTAGGAACAGGTTTTTTCGTCAAGTCTTATTCTTATTTTTTGAATGTCAGGCAAAAGGTGTGGTAATATTAGAACACATTGTGGTAGCATTGTAATCAAAAAGAAGTTTTATGACGAGTTACGTCGAAAAACTTTTTCCGAAAAAAGAATTATCTCTGGAATCAAGCCGAATCCAGGAAATTTTATATAACATTAAATACTCTAAATATGCTCAGGAATTCAGCATTAAAATCTTGCGGGTTTCTCGCGAGCACCCTGTATGTTAGTCCTCTAGTATAGTTGAATTATCGAGAAGATGGAATTGCATATGTAGTGGTATCGCGTATTTACAATGTATTGTGTGCTATTGTGTGTGTTTTATCGACTCATGTATTGGCATTATTCGATCAATAGTAAACCTAATTGTAAGGACACAAGGTTCACTTTAAAAGTGTTGCTTTAGTAACACCACTACAAATGCAATTCCATCTTCTCGATAATTCAACTATACAGTGTGTTAACATGAGGCAGGCTTTTATTTGAACCGAGGATTGAGATGCAGATTCTTAGCCAAACCATGTGCACCGACCCATTTATTTGTTTAAAAATCCTAATTTTAAAAGTAATTATCTTTCTAAAAAAAGTTAATTGAGAAGCAATGTACTTCAAAATAAATCGTTAATTGGCACTTGACAATGACAGATCGCAGCCACTCGCAACGTTTGACAACTAAGCAGTACACGCGTTACATTGATCGTTCGAACGATATAAAAATAATTGTTCAGTTAATTTAAATATTTGTCAACTCTTAATACTTGAAAACGATTGCCAGTAATGCGTATTATCACCCATTTTCGTAAAAGCCTGGGTCATGGTAACACACTGTATACCACGTTTTGACACCGATTACTAACCTTTCCCCTCTCCCAGGTATCGCCACGCTGGCAAGCGCGGGCGCAGGCTCCTCGCCACCGCCCCGCCGCCCACTGGTGGGCACGCGGCTGGTGGCGCCCGTGGTGGTGGGCACCGTGGGCGGCGGCTCGCAGAACAAGCTGAAGGTGCTGCATGCGCACCCGCTCACCACGGAGCAGCGGGCTCAGCTGTTACAGGCCAGACATGGTGAGGGATATAACTATACCTCTCCCAGGTATCGCCACGCTGCCCACTGGTGGGCACCGTGGGCGGCGGCTCGCAGAACAAGCTGAAGGTGCTGCATGCGCACCCGCTCACCACGGAGCAGCGGGCTCAGCTGTTACAGGCCAGACACGGTGAGGGATATAACTATACCTCTCCCAGGTATCGCCACGCTGCCCACTGGTGGGCACCGTGGGCACCGGCTCGCAGAACAAGCTGAAGGTGCTGCATGCGCACCCGCTCACCACGGAGCAGCGGGCTCAGCTGTTACAGGCCAGACACGGTGAGGGATATAACTATACCTCTCCCAGGTATCGCCACGCTGCCCACTGGTGGGCACCGTGGGCGGCGGCTCGCAGAACAAGCTGAAGGTGCTGCATGCGCACCCGCTCACCACGGAGCAGCGGGCTCAGCTGTTACAGGCCAGACACGGTAAGAAATATAACTTTCCACCTCTCCCAGGTATCGCCCAATGATATATAAGTAAAGATACGTTATACTCTAAGAAAATGAGCGTAATAAATACTTCACATCATACACCTACGATTAATTGACATCTGACATACACCAAAATACATATACTCGTATTTAATAAATAAAAAAGAGACAACTAGCATTTGACAATTGCGCGTGCATTCTTAAGGTTGTTATTGATAGACATTGTTTTATCTCTGTTACTCTTGATCTTAAACAGCATAAGCTTGTCTTTTTCTCGAAGTCTTTCAAAAACGTCAAAATGGCGTCCTATTTATTTTCAATAAATAGTAAAATTGAAAAAAGTATATAATTCAGTTTAATTGCGCATGATTTTTGATGTTAAGGGCATTTTTGCATTTTATTTCGTAGTTTTCACTATTGTATAACATAAAATGACATTTTAGGGCGCAGTTCATGTGATTTGCGAGAACTCGGCAGTGGTACACACCTCTCGGTGGTCTGAGTAGAACTAAGAGCGATTGTTAGAATTATCACAATCTGCGCGCTTCAATTTTAGAGCCGGTGTAACATATCTTTACTTATTATATCATTGGTATCGCCACGCTGCCCAGCGCGGGCCCCCCCTGGTGGGCACCGGGGGCGGCGGCACGCAGAACAAGCTGAAGGTGCTGCATGCGCACCCGCTCACCACGGAGCAGCGGGCTCAGCTGTTACAGGCCAGACACGGTGAGGGATATAACTATACCTCTCCCAGGTATCGCCACGCTGCCCACTGGTGGGCACCGTGGGCGGCGGCTCGCAGAACAAGCTGAAGGTGCTGCATGCGCACCCGCTCACCACGGAGCAGCGGGCTCAGCTGTTACAGGCCAGGCACGGTAAGAAATATAACTTTCCACCTCTCCCAGGTATCGCCCAATGATATATAAGTAAAGATACGTTATACTCTAACAAAATGAGCGTAATAAATACTTCACATCATACACCTACGATTAATTGACATCTGACATACACCAAAATACATATACTCGTATTTAATAAATAAAAAAGAGACAACTAGCATTTGACAATTGCGCGTGCATTCTTAAGGTTGTTATTGATAGACATTGTTTTATCTCTGTTACTCTTGATCTTAAACAGCATAAGCTTGTCTTTTTCTCGAAGTCTTTCAAAAACGTCAGAATGGCGTCCTATTTATTTTCAATAAATAGTAAAATTGAAAAAAGTATATAATTCAGTTTAATTGCGCATGATTTTTGATGTTAAGGGCATTTTTGCATTTTATTTCGTAGTTTTCACTATTGTATAACATAAAATGACATTTTAGGGCGCAGTTCATGTGATTTGCGAGAACTCGGCAGTGGTACACACCTCTCGGTGGTCTGAGTAGAACTAAGAGCGATTGTTAGAATTATCACAATCTGCGCGCTTCAATTTTAGAGCCGGTGTAACATATCTTTACTTATTATATCATTGGTATCGCCACGCTGGCCAGCGCGGGCGCCCACTGGTGGGCACCGTGGGCGGCGGCTCGCAGAACAAGCTGAAGGTGCTGCATGCGCACCCGCTCACCACGGAGCAGCGGGCTCAGCTGTTACAGGCCAGACACGGTGAGGGATATAACTATACCTCTCCCAGGTATCGCCACGCTGCCCACTGGTGGGCACCGTGGGCGGCGGCTCGCAGAACAAGCTGAAGGTGCTGCATGCGCACCCGCTCACCACGGAGCAGCGGGCTCAGCTGTTACAGGCCAGACACGGTGAGGGATATAACTATACCTCTCCCAGGTGTCGCCACGCTGCCCACTGGTGGGCACCGTGGGCGGCTCGCAGAACAAGCTGAAGGTGCTGCATGCGCACCCGCTCACCACGGAGCAGCGGGCTCAGCTGTTACAGGCCAGACACGGTGAGGGATATAACTATACCTCTCCCAGGTGTCGCCACGCTGCCCACTGGTGGGCACCGTGGGCGGCGGCTCGCAGAACAAGCTGAAGGTGCTGCATGCGCACCCGCTCACCACGGAGCAGCGGGCTCAGCTGTTACAGGCCAGACACGGTGAGGGATATAACTATACCTCTCCCAGGTGTCGCCACGCTGCCCACTGGTGGGCACCGTGGGCGGCGGCTCGCAGAACAAGCTGAAGGTGCTGCATGCGCACCCGCTCACCACGGAGCAGCGGGCTCAGCTGTTACAGGCCAGACACGGTGAGGGATATAACTATACCTCTCCCAGGTATCGCCACGCTGCCCACTGGTGGGCACCGTGGGCGGCGGCTCGCAGAACAAGCTGAAGGTGCTGCATGCGCACCCGCTCACCACGGAGCAGCGGGCTCAGCTGTTACAGGCCAGACCCGGTGAGGGATATAACTATACCTCTCCCAGGTGTCGCCACGCTGCCCACTGGTGGGCACCGTGGGCGGCGGCTCGCAGAACAAGCTGAAGGTGCTGCATGCGCACCCGCTCACCACGGAGCAGCGGGCTCAGCTGTTACAGGCCAGACACGGTGAGGGATATAACTAAACCTGGATTTCAGAGGACAAGTTTTCAAAGAGAAGGATATACTATTTAATAGTACATTGTGCATCAGGGAAGGTAAGTACGGAATAGGAATGATGACTGTAGTTAAAATAAATTATTTAACATTATGCACGACATAATACACGAAGAAATTATTACTAAGATGTAGATTGCAGTAATTTTTATACAGAACTACTATTTAATAAATTGAAAAGAACTTAAAAGAATAGGTCATTTGGCAATACTCAAACGTGACGTCACTTTTGAGTATTTCATATAAAATTCCATAGTGGTGATTGTTTTGACAGTTCGAAAAAGATGCTGATTTGACTTGCCAGTCATCATGCCTATTACTAACGAGAGTGTTAAAAGCCAGACGCCGTAGGCGGAGGGCTTTTAATGACTCGAGTTAGTATTCCGCTTACCGACCGTGATGCATACAATGTTTTTTATCACACTCTACGAACAAATAAAACATGAAAGCCGCACGCCATACCAAATTACCTTTCAAAAACAGTCCTGAATTTTAGTTGACAACTGTCACCCCCTCTTCAATGCATCACGGTAATGAATTTCAATATAAACCTATAAAAATTTAAACCGCCATTTAAAAATAGTTGTGATTGGTCCATCAAAGTTTTGATTGGCTATATTCTATAAACGTTTGTCAAAGATGTTGCGCCGAAATATGCGCGGCGTTAAGAAAAGCGCTATGTTCTGCCCATCTTGGCACAATTGAACAATTGATTTTGGGGGCATTTTTGAGCTAGCGTTAGACATCCATGTTACATATGGTCGCAGCAAAACCTGGATTTCATAGGACAAGTTTTCAAAGAGAAGGATATACTATTTAATAGTACATTGTGCATCAAGGAAGGTAAGTACGGAATTACTAACGAGAGTGTTAGAAGCCCGACGCCGTAGGCGGAGGGCTTTTAATGACTCGAGTTAGTATTCCGCTTACCGACAGTGATGCATACAATGTTTTTCATCACACTTGCGGAGTATATAAAACGAGCGCATCTCGCCATCAAACGTTGCAGTTTGGCGAGAATATAATGTATAGTTGTTAAGTTAAAAATATCAGTCAATAAATAAATAAAAAAAGTTTTAAGACAAAATATTATTAAATGACGTACTGACATTTCTATTACTTCCTAGGGAATTTCACTTTTCTATTACTCCCACTACGCATGCAAGCAATGGCGCGCTTAGACAGCAAGTGTGATGAAAAAAAAGTTATAAGACAAAATATTATTCTATGACGTACAGGTATTTCTATTACCTACTCCCTAGGGAATTTCACTTTTCTATTACTCCCGCTACGTTTGCGAGCAATGGCGCGCTTAGACAGCAAGTGTGATGAAATAGTACATTACTATAGAGGCCGGGACGAAAGGGGTTGCCGACCGAAGACATATAGACTGGATATAGACTCGGCCGGAAATATGGCGGGCAACCCCCATATTTCCGGCCGAGGTATGTATAGGAGCATTCCATGAAAGCATGTCGTAAGCGTCACTGTCTTTTCAATACTTTTGAGAAATTAAATTAGTAACCTGAGTTACGGCATAATAATAACATATCAAGGCTTTAAGATTGACAGTGTTTCCTAGCAGCTAGCATATTTTATTAGGGTAAGCTACCATAGCGAGTCGTAAGCGATAAAAAGTAGATGTTTTCATGGAATGCTCCATAGTGCTTTTCAAATATGCAATGAAAAACAACAAAAACATCAAAGTTTTTTTATATGCATAATATTGCATAGTGGCAGAATGTCATGATGCCTGTGCCACAAATTTATGCGGAATGGAATTAAAAAAGAGCACTTTGCCGGCCTAGCTTTAAGATTCCAATTCTCTTGTTAAATGTTCAAAATTCTACTTAAATTATATCCTCTTTCCTATTCTAAACCTTAACATTATTCGCAGGCATCACCCCCCTCCCAGCGGTGGTATCCCTCGCCACATTAGACACCAAATCCACCAACACCGCCATCTTGAAAGCGGCCCCCGGCTCCGTGGCCCAGTTCTTCGAAATCAAGGGCCAACTCGGCAAAGGCCCCCATCTCGTCAACGTGGTTCGACAACCGCCGCCTAAACCTCTACAACGCGTCGAGTTGGATAAGAAGAGACAGGTGGTCGCTGCTATAGATCACCAGGCGCTTAAAGGTAACTACCACAGCTTCAAGACAAAGGGTCGACTCGGCAAAGGCCCCCATCTCGTCAATGTGGTTCGGCTAAACCTCTACAACGCGTCGAATTGGATAAGAAGAGACAGGTGGTCGCTGCCATAGACCACCAGGCGCTCAAAGGTAACTGTAACACAGTTTCGAGATCAAGGGCCAACTCGGCGTAGGCCCCCATCTCGTCAACGTGGTACAACCACCGCCTAAATCGCTGTCGTAGACCACCAGGTGCTTAAATACGCCATCGAGACCAGGGGCCAACTCGGGAAGGGCCCCACCTCGTCATCGTAGTTGCAATTGCTAACGACTAACAGGCTCGCTTATTTTGATAATCTGATGATTATTTCTGCTGACCCGTCTGTACTGACATGCAGTTAAATTTTTTGATTTAACATTATGTAGGAAACTGTAATTGAAGGAAATGTGGAAGGGAAGAGGGGCCGAGGGAGACGAAAGCGAGCATATTTGGACCAAGTCATGGATAAAATTAATGTGGTGCTGTACCAGAAGCTCACATTAGCGGAACAATGTACGTAGTGGCGTTTACTCCACCGATAAGAGCCTGGCTCTTAAGTACAAGAAGAAGAACATTGTACTCCTCATTCAAAACCGTTGCAAATGCCATCTTCATGGGGTTACTGACTGGGTGGTTAACAATTTCCGTTTTAAGTCATACTAATAATTGAATGACTATGTTAGCTTAATAATAAATCATCTGTGTCAGATGTTTTAAGCAGCATCCAAGCGACACTTGCGTTCGTGGTTGTATAGCCCAATGCGGGAGTGGATCCCGCGTCCATACACACGACAGGTGTGTGCTTCCCCAGGTGGTTGAGGGTATACGTTTCTCCTTTAGTGAGGTGAACCAGGATTTGTCGTGCGTTGATTGACCATCATAGACAACGCGACGTCACATCGGCCGGTCTTCGGCCAATGCTGCCATTGGTTGCATGGTATGTCGAAGGCAACCATGTCGCGCTTCACGCAGTCTTTAAAACGTAGCATAAGCCTTCCGACCGACCGCTTAGCGTCTGCAACCTCTCCAAGCAAGATTTGACGTGGCAAACGAGTCCGTTCCATTCGATACACATGCCCAAGCCACCTTAATCGTCTCTTTTTTACTATGGCTGTGATACTAAGGAACTGTGCTTCGCCTAGAACAAACTCGTTTGTCACGTGATCCTTACATGTGATTCCCAGTATGCTCGGTAAACAGCGCATATGGAAGAACCTCCGCAAGGCAAGAGCGCCGACTGAACTCCTTGTTAGCTTAAACACTTATAGAAATTAGAAATAGAAATAGAAATTAATTTATTCATGACACACATTAAAGGACGAAGTAAATAAGACAGTACACAAAAGAAAAAGCAAAAGGTGCCACGAAATGGTCTCATCTCATGTTGCTGGCGTGAGCCAGCGCTGATCTTTTGATGAGACCATTAAGTGAAAGATTCACGTATATACAGGGTGTAAGTCTAATACGGGCGAAGCTCTTAACGGGTGTTAGTTTACGACATAGTAAGTACATTCAAATAACTTTTAATTAAAATAAGTGCAACAAAATTTTTCATACAAAATAATTCGGCGCGCAATGTAGAGCAACATACGTGAGTTAAACACTCGATGACAGCTAATTTCAAAAGCAGATGACATAACTGACATATCAACAATAACAAATGTTCGTACCTACATTGCTGCTCTGATAATCTTAAAAAAATTCTGTGGGGTCATAATGAAGAGTAATTTTGAAAAAACCTTGTAATCCATGATCACACTAATGAATCCCATGCCTGGTTTAATTGATCGCACGTATTAGATTTACATTCATAGGTGGATTTTGTATTCATAGGTGTTTTATGTAATCAGTGTGTTCCCCAGGTGGCGTGGCTGCCCGCGGGCGGGTGTCCCTCTCCCTGGACGGACGGCCGCTGGTGCGAGCCGCCATCCCCGCCGTCCGCGGCGCCGCCCCGCAGCTGGTGCGCCACCAGATCCAGCTGAAGCACCGCCAGCCCACCATCTCCATAGGTACGTGTCCCTCTCCCTGGACGGCCGCTGGTGCGAGCCGCCATCCCCGCCGTCCGCGGCGCCGCCCCGCAGCTGGTGCGCCACCAGATCCAGCTGAAGCACCGCCAGCCCACCATCTCCATAGGTACGTGTCCCTCTCCCTGGACGGCCGCTGGTGCGAGCCGCCATCCCCGCCGTCCGCGGCGCCGCCCCCGCAGCTGGTGCGCCACCAGATCCAGCTGAAGCACCGCCAGCCCACCATCTCCATAGGTACGTGTCCCTCTCCCTGGACGGCCGCTGGTGCGAGCCGCCATCCCCGCCGTCCGCGGCGCCGCCCCGCAGCTGGTGCGCCACCAGATCCAGCTGAAGCACCGCCAGCCCACCATCTCCATAGGTACGTGTCCCTCTCCCTGGACGGCCGCTGGTGCGAGCCGCCATCCCCGCCGTCCGCGGCGCCGCCCCGCAGCTGGTGCGCCACCAGATCCAGCTGAAGCACCGCCAGCCCACCATCTCCATAGGTACGTGTCCCTCTCCCTGGACGGCCGCTGGTGCGAGCCGCCATCCCCGCCGTCCGCGGCGCCGCCCCGCAGCTGGTGCGCCACCAGATCCAGCTGAAGCACCGCCAGCCCACCATCTCCATAGGTACGTGTCCCTCTCCCTGGACGGCCGCTGGTGCGAGCCGCCATCCCCGCCGTCCGCGGCGCCGCCCCGCAGCTGGTGCGCCACCAGATCCAGCTGAAGCACCGCCAGCCCACCATCTCCATAGGTACGTGTCCCTCTCCCTGGACGGCCGCTGGTGCGAGCCGCCATCCCCGCCGTCCGCGGCGCCGCCCCGCAGCTGGTGCGCCACCAGATCCAGCTGAAGCACCGCCAGCCCACCATCTCCATAGGTACGTGTCCCTCTCCCTGGACGGCCGCTGGTGCGAGCCGCCATCCCCGCCGTCCGCGGCGCCGCCCCGCAGCTGGTGCGCCACCAGATCCAGCTGAAGCACCGCCAGCCCACCATCTCCATAGGTACGTGTCCCTCTCCCTGGACGGCCGCTGGTGCGAGCCGCCATCCCCGCCGTCCGCGGCGCCGCCCCGCAGCTGGTGCGCCACCAGATCCAGCTGAAGCACCGCCAGCCCACCATCTCCATAGGTACGTGTCCCTCTCCCTGGACGGCCGCTGGTGCGAGCCGCCATCCCCGCCGTCCGCGGCGCCGCCCCGCAGCTGGTGCGCCACCAGATCCAGCTGAAGCACCGCCAGCCCACCATCTCCATAGGTACGTGTCCCTCTCCCTGGACGGACGGCCGCTGGTGCGAGCCGCCATCCCCGCCGTCCGCGGCGACGCCCCGCAGCTGGTGCGCCACCAGATCCAGCTGAAGCACCGCCAGCCCACCATCTCCATAGGTACATTCGTACGGTCTTTACTCCAGCATCCCATCTTCATAGGGTCGTCTGAAATAGGCACAGTGTCCAGGAGGGGGAGTGACATATGAAAACACTATGATACGTTTACACCATTGTATTTCTCAGTAAGATCCCTTATTCTAATTAACCGTACAAGTCGTACAACTATATACATGTTTTGTACGTGTTTTAAGAGACAATCCCTTATCGTATAGAGAGGTGATGTATCTACATTTAATCTCTACTACGTTGTCTACGTGACGAACGTGTAGGATTGTGCTAGCCTATCACAGTCTGACGAGTTAGTGGTTCCTCCGGACATGTCATTCTCCTCTGACATTCTTCGCCGGGTAGTGTAGTTGTATTAGATCCCGCTATAGCCAAATCCAGCTCTAGAATTAACCGCAGCCCACAATCTACATAGGTACGTTTAACTTAACGGTAATGACTCCTCTGGGATCTCTGGCTTTGATAGTGTGGCATCGGTATCAATTCTTCGTCAGACAATGTAGCTATACCAGATCCAACTCTAGAATTAACAGCTGCCCACCATCTACATAAGTACTTTTAACGGTAATGACGGTGTAATGACTCACCTGGGATGTCTGGCTCTGACAGTGAGCATCGGCATCCATTTTTCCCTAGGCAATATGTTGCACCAGATCCGGATCTACCAGCAATCAGCCCTTCATTTCTATATATATTTCCTTCTCAAGGCTCATCTGGGTTATTCTCTGACGTAACAGATGAAAGCGACTCTGTTCAGGAGCTAAAGGTTTAAGTAACATTTAAGTTCAAGATCTTATGGTCCGGCAGGACACCAGGGGTGAGAGAAGCTCTTTGATCTACTCATTCTGATACCTGCAGTATCGTACGAGCTAATTTGAGTAGTTTGTTCTTCTAGTCCCAAAGCGTATATTATTTTAAGAGTATTAGGCCCTCGCCAATTGCACAACTTGATCAGGAGCTCCTTTGGGCTATGACTTCCTTGGACATTTTTAAGATGTTATGCCATTTGAACGCAATTTAATATTATTGTTTATTTCCAGCGGCGCCAACGAAGACGGCCTCCATCCCGTCGTCAGTGGTCGCCAACCTGCTGCAGAAGAACGTGTCTCTTGGTGCCCCCCGACTATCGCTGCCACCCCCCGGCGTCCAGGCCATCGCCTTCTCCGCCACCCAGCTCAAGGCGCGCCAGGCGCGGCTCGTGCCGGCGCGGCCGGTGGCCAGGCCGTGAGTACACCACCCACCACCACCACCACCACCACCACCACCACCATCGCCTTCTCCGCCACCCAGCTCAAGGCGCGCCAGGCGCGGCTCGTGCCGGCGCGGCCGGTGGCCAGGCCGTGAGTACACCACCCACCACCCACCACCACCACCACCACCACCACCACCATCGCCTTCTCCGCCACCCAGCTCAAGGCGCGCCAGGCGCGGCTCGTGCCGGCGCGGCCGGTGGCCAGGCCGTGAGTACACCACCCACCACCACCACCACCACCACCACCACCATCGCCTTCTCCGCCACCCAGCTCAAGGCGCGCCAGGCGCGGCTCGTGCCGGCGCGGCCGGTGGCCAGGCCGTGAGTACACCACCCACCACCACCACCACCACCACCACCACCACCATCGCCTTCTCCGCCACCCAGCTCAAGGCGCGCCAGGCGCGGCTCGTGCCGGCGCGGCCGGTGGCCAGGCCGTGAGTACACCACCCACCACCACCACCACCACCACCACCACCACCATCGCCTTCTCCGCCACCCAGCTCAAGGCGCGCCAGGCGCGGCTCGTGCCGGCGCGGCCGGTGGCCAGGCCGTGAGTACACCACCCACCACCCACCACCACCACCACCACCACCACCACCATCGCCTTCTCCGCCACCCAGCTCAAGGCGCGCCAGGCGCGGCTCGTGCCGGCGCGGCCGGTGGCCAGGCCGTGAGTACACCACCCACCACCACCACCACCACCACCACCACCATCGCCTTCTCCGCCACCCAGCTCAAGGCGCGCCAGGCGCGGCTCGTGCCGGCGCGGCCGGTGGCCAGGCCGTGAGTACACCACCCACCACCACCACCACCACCACCACCACCACCACCACCATCGCCTTCTCCGCCACCCAGCTCAAGGGGCTCGTGCCGGCGCGGCCGGTGGCCAGGCCGTGAGTACACCACCCACCACCACCACCACCACCACCACCACCACCACCACCACCACCACCATCGCCTTCTCCGCCACCCAGCTCAAGGCGCGCCAGGCGCGGCTCGTGCCGGCGCGGCCGGTGGCCAGGCCGTGAGTACACCACCCACCACCACCACCACCACCACCACCACCACCACCACCACCACCACCACCATCGCCTTCTCCGCCACCCAGCTCAAGGCGCGCCAGGCGCGGCTCGTGCCGGCGCGGCCGGTGGCCAGGCCGTGAGTACACCACCCACCACCACCACCACCACCACCACCACCACCACCATCGCCTTCTCCGCCACCCAGCTCAAGGCGCGCCAGGCGCGGCTCGTGCCGGCGCGGCCGGTGGCCAGGCCGTGAGTACACCACCCACCACCACCACCACCACCACCACCACCATCGCCTTCTCCGCCACCCAGCTCAAGGCGCGCCAGGCGCGGCTCGTGCCGGCGCGGCCGGTGGCCAGGCCGTGAGTACACCACCCACCACCACCACCACCACCACCACCACCATCGCCTTCTCCGCCACCCAGCTCAAGGCGCGCCAGGCGCGGCTCGTGCCGGCGCGGCCGGTGGCCAGGCCGTGAGTACACCACCCACCACCACCACCACCACCACCACCACCACCACCACCACCACCACCACCCAGCTCAAGGCGCGCCAGGCGCGGCTCGTGCCGGCGCGGCCGGTGGCCAGGCCGTGAGTACACCACCCACCACCACCACCACCACCACCACCACCACCATCGCCTTCTCCGCCACCCAGCTCAAGGCGCGCCAGGCGCGGCTCGTGCCGGCGCGGCCGGTGGCCAGGCCGTGAGTACACCACCCACCACCACCACCACCACCACCACCACCACCACCACCACCCACCACCACCACCATCGCCTTCTCCGCCACCCAGCTCAAGGGGCTCGTGCCGGCGCGGCCGGTGGCCAGGCCGTGAGTACATAGTTAGATTGACGTCTCCAGGACTAAAGCGGTTATTGACAGACAAATGAATAACTTTTACTATGGGGCCGACCGTGAAATGGCGAAAAAAAAATCTGCTGTTTCATACATTTCAGACGACCATGAGTCGGCAATTTCTATGGAACAGCTGATTTTTTTTTCGGGATTTCAGGTTCGGCCCCATAGTAAAAGTTGTTCATTTTGACTTACTTATACACCCCCTAGAGTATTTGTACTGATGAAAAAATAACCCAGTATAACGTAACTATAGTAACGTCAGCTTCCGGAAAAATCGCAATCAATCATTGGTTAAACGTTTTTGTTATTACGTAACCATGGTAATGTTACCTTCTGAAGAAACCGCCGGCGATCATTGGTTAACCGTAGCAACGCCCGCCCCATTGGTCAGCAGAGTTCGGCCGAAGTCGTGATACCAGTCTCATAAGAGTTCGGAACCCGATGTGTATGTATTATCCCTTTGAGCCCCAGCGTCATCATATGATGACAGAATTACATACGCACTTCAAATACCTGGGGCTCGATGGGTTATTCGACCAAGTTGCGAACAGTGCGAACAATGAACATTCCCGTGTATTATTTAATTTGAGGTTGACAATGACATAATATAAATATATTTATCTCTTTAATTTTCTCTCTGCTCTGTCTTTAATGGTCAGTTAGGAGTGTTGCTGTTTGTACAAAAATTGATTCTTTTCCACCTAAAATTTGCGTTATTCTATTCCGAAAAATTGTATGCAACATTTTTTGTTCCTTGAGCAATTTCCCATTGAACACGATTTTTTATTTATTCCTATTGGCTAAGTAATAATGTGTGTTCTGTGTCTAGGGAGCTGACATCAGCGGCGACGTCGAGTGCAACGCCGGCGGCGGAGGACGACGACACACCCAACGGGTCCGTGCGGCGCGCCAGCGTGCAGGACACGCTGCCCATGGAGGTACGTCTGTCCAGCAAGCATCGTGAGGACCACGACACACACAACGGGTCCGTGCGGCGCGCCAGCGTGCAGGACACGCTGCCCATGGAGGTACGTCTGTCCAGCAAGCATCGTGAGGACCACGACACACACAACGGGTCCGTGCGGCGCGCCAGCGTGCAGGACACGCTGCCCATGGAGGTACGTCTGTCCAGCAAGCATCGTGAGGACCACGACACACACAACGGGTCCGTGCGGCGCGCCAGCGTGCAGGACACGCTGCCCATGGAGGTACGTCTGTCCAGCAAGCATCGTGAGGACCACGACACACACAACGGGTCCGTGCGGCGCGCCAGCGTGCAGGACACGCTGCCCATGGAGGTACGTCTGTCCAGCAAGCATCGTGAGGACCACGACACACACAACGGGTCCGTGCGGCGCGCCAGCGTGCAGGACACGCTGCCCATGGAGGTACGTCTGTCCAGCAAGCATCGTGAGGACCACGACACACACAACGGGTCCGTGCGGCGCGCCAGCGTTTTCTTAAATGGTTTTACTGGTTGACCGAGAGACATTAAGTTTTACAACGGGTAAACCTGGCAACGAATGTTTTTATTAGGGCATATACACTTTTAGGGACACCCAATTAGCTTAAGGCACTGGTCTCACCGCGGGCTACTAAGCTATGAACTATCGCCTATAAATACGAACAAAAGATACGCACTCCTGTGTAAATAAAAGAGACACGGCGATACTCGTCCAGCTATCATCGCCGGGTGAGTATCGCCGTGTCTCTTTTATTACACGGTGCCTTAAGCTAATTGGGTGTCCTTAAAAGTGATAATGCCCTCATAAAAAAGTTAACTTCGATGTCAGTTTTGTAACGGCAATTAGGCATGGAGTATTTACGTAAATCCACTTTATTCGTGGTTTTATATTGCATATGGATCTGGATTAAATGAAAAAAATATTTTTGTTAATATTTAATGCTTAATTGTCGTTACAAAGCTCACATCGAAGTTAACTTTTTTATGAGAGCTAAGCTAATTGGGTGTCCCTAGAAGCGAAAATGCCCATAAACACAAATGGCAAACTAGTAAACGTTGAAAACAAGCAATTATAATCGTATTTAAATATTTATCACACAGGTTACTCACGTAATTTAAGTCGATAATTGCTCGACATGTTTCGATCCATTTAGAGGATCCTCATCATGGAGTATCCGCGACCAAAGCCCGACGTGTACTCGCCCGTGTGATAAATATTTAAATATGTTTGAGTCTCACGTTAGTTATAATTCTAAAATTATAATGGTGTTTGTTGCCGGCAGGTCACGTGACAACCGCCCTTGCGCCCGCGCAGCCCCCCGCCGCCCGCCCCGCCCGACCCGAGGCCCGTGCTCGTGTTCTAGCCCAACGACAACCACTAGTGTTTCTCGCGCGCTTGTCTCTGTCTCGTGTGTACTGAGGTAAACGAAACGGTGGCTAGCATGGAACCTGTTTTCGGCCTTATACGAGTTTAGTGTATACCATTATCCTGGTCCAACATGTAGTACGGTCGGCTCTAATAATATGTATGCGATTTTGATCTTTATGCCGTTGACATACGTCCCGCAGTGTATACATATTATTGGACGTGACTGTACTTGGGGGTTTACAAAAAATGCAGAAAACACGATTCTTTGAGATCTGGATTTGCTTGCTCATTCAAAAGAATCATGGGCTGATTCATTCTTGAGAATAAAAAATATTTTCCATTACGTCACTTTTTCTGTTTGAGTACGTAGTAGTGCGAGCGTGTAACAGAAACTTAAATTTCGTATGGAAAAATTTACGACATTATTATTATCACTTATCGGAATCAAATCGGCTCGTGATTCTGATTTAAATAAACTCAAGCAAATTCAGATTTGAATCGGAGTTTCGGTTTTTTTGGAAAACAAAACGTCGAACAATTTTCAATTGAGATTCAGTTCAGATTTCAATGACAAATGTTGGATATTTCTCTAGCATGGCTGGACTTTAGAAAGCTGTGTCAATACAATCTAATTTAAGTGTTAAAACTTTATGGCTCTTTATTAAAAAAACACTTCTGAAAATTTAGGTTTGCTTATATAGTCAACAACTTTGTAATCTAAAAATCCATAATAGCTGCCGTAAATTGATGTTTGCTGGATTAAAAATACAGCAACCTACGGGAACCAATGTTTAGACAACAATATTCGCTCAGGTACGTATCTTGGCATCGAATACAAAGTAATTTTAGAGCAAAAGTTTGTTTTTTGAGGCTAGAAAGTTTTTTATTGTTATAGAAGACTAAGAATCAACAGGCGACACTTTCATTATATTGGATTGACATGGGGTATAATACAATTAATAAATATTTCAGAATACTACTCATATAAATTGTAGACAGGCCGAATTTCCCGGTTTCCAGCTAAACACTGGGTGTTTTACCCTACCGTGCATATAGCGCTTGAATCGTATAACACTGAATTAACAATAAAGAGGGGATGTGACTGAAATTGTACACGAGTAGTCGAGTATCTGTTAGAAACTGATCACAAATCGAGGGTCTTTAAATGACGAGTCTGTAATCTATCTGCTTATAATTATGTTGCCTAAAAACTGTACTTCACGACACTTGCGAGCTAAAAATGTTTTTGTGAAAAATTATGTTTACTTCAATTGTCAAAATGTACGTTATTTCTTGAGCTTTACAAATTATATGTCATCATTGCAAGCACGAATGTTATAACTACTAAACTAACCCCCTTATAAACTCCTAAACAAACCGCTGAATATTGTTTGTCACTTTCGGTCAAAAACAAAATAAGGTGTATACAAAAATGTTCAAAAATATGTCCCAGTGCACTCTAATTCAGTGTAATAAGAACGTCATAACATATTTATGAACGGATTCTTTCGATACTTATTTTTGCACTTGACTTCCAATATAATATGTCTCTAAAACCGAAAGGGACAAACAATTCTTAGCAACTTGATAAGTTAGGAGACCTTTATTAATACTATTTGGCTCCTATTTTACGACCCTCGAAGAATACAACAGGTAGTCGGCGTTAGATATATCGAAGCGACTAAGATGCTCAAAAATATCTGAGCAGGCATTTGTTCTGCCCTGCTAAGCATAATAGCGATATCTAAAAATAAAATGTAATGCAAACATGCACCTTAAATTCTATAGCTGACGATCCCATTTCCAAATGCCTCTATTTTTGAGATATCGCTATTTCGCTTAGCAGGGCAGTGTTTTCGTGGCCGCTTCGATATATTTGATGATACTCAAATTAGTGAAATAATACTTCATAACAATGTTAATTAACCATATACCTCTTTCAAATACGATCCTAAAGTCAATAAATACAATGTTAGTCTTAAAATAATAACCACCTGATGGTTTAAACTATCTCTCATCAAAGTCCTAGTGTAGTTACACGTGTTATATGAATTTAGTTGCAAATGTATGAAAAATAATTAATAAAACATCCACGCGAGAAACACTAATATAACATGAATAAGAAAATATGATACTACATGTCTCTATCAATTGGTGATAAAATATGTTACAGTACATGTGTAGAACATATTTGAAAAATCGCCAATAAATTATCATGTATAGAGAGAGTCACGCAAAATCATCACTTTAAAATGTATTTGTCACCGTAGAAGTGCTATCTCCCTCTTAAATTCTAGTCAGAGCGAGATGGCAATTTCTAGACAAATATGATTAGTAGGAATGAAATGGTCGTATTTCCCTCTCTGTTGTGTTAATGTTCCTATGGAAACGTAACCCACCTATTTTCTAATAACTTGTAAAGATATATTATAACGACCACTTCTATTATACAATTACACGAGACACTGAAAACCTTGAACGGTGTGATTTGATAGGTTATACGGAACAACTTTTACTATGGAGCTAACCCTTAAATCTAAAAAAAATAGTCTCTTTCATACAGAAAGTCGTGATCGATCGGTCAACATGTATGAAAATTTTTTTTTTAATTTCGTGATTGGCCCCATAGTAAAAGTTGTTCAGTATAGCCTATTAAATCACCCCGTTCAAGGTTTTCAGTGGCTCATGTAACACCCTGTATATTTGTATATATATGAAATATTTGTCTACTATAAAGTGATGGTTTAGCGTTAACACGGATTGTATATATAAAGACTATTTTCTTAATATTCATATTGTAGGTTGACAAGCAAAACTCACTATACAAATACCTACTTGAAATAAATCTCGTATCTCAGTTCTGATTTTATACTGACATACGAGATTGCTAAGAGTAGTGACTATTTTATAGTGAGTTTTAGTTGTCAACTGAGCTTGTTAACTTTTAATAGGGCAGTCACACCTAAATTTCATTGGCGTAGACCATTTCAATGTCAATAAATTTCAAAATGAGGTGCTACATAACATAGTCCTATTAAAGGTTATAATACGCGTTCACCGAAATATTAAGAAATTAGTCGAAACCAGATTTGACAAACGATACAATAAGGTATGAAATTACAAGGAATTATTTTAAGCAAATATTCGATGTAGTATAATTTAGGTATTTATACTTTGTAATTGTTTAAATTTAACTCAAAGTTTCAGAATAGGCTAATTTGGACCGAGATGCTATTATTTGCGGGTACCGTCGCCAACAGAGTTAACTGACCATTTCGCGTATTGTAGGAAGGTACAGGTAAACTGTATTTGCGTTGATAGGTGGCGCTAATATTTATTTCAATTAATTAATTTCTCCTCTCACCTATCTGTGGAATCGCCATCATTAAACGCTGAAATATAGGCGATCACTATTGCATCGATATGTAATCTTAATTGCTTTGCTAGAACCATATTTCACATTTTAATACAAAGTGTTCATTTTAAATTTCACTGCCAATAGTGATGAATGATGAATAACGCCATTATATTGTATACAAATATATCTGGGTCAAAATTATTTTCGTTGTCTTGATTCATACCACTCTGTTACGCTTTTAGTTGCTGTTTCGAATCAGTATTTAAAAAAAAAACCGGTGCACTTGTATTTCTTTTTCACGCTAGATTTTAATCCATACATGAGAGAAAACAAAACATCATCTCATACAAAACTCACAACTGTGTCATGTTTTTTAGGGACAAAATAAGACAACGAAAAGAATTTTGACCCATCTACAGAGACTAGTCAAAATACGAATACCTTTTTATGTAGACGTTTTTGACAAATCCTTGCAGAATTTGTAGTTCGTACTGACGTTATTTCAATCGATTTTTTTTACATAGACACATACTATACCCGTTTTAAATTTATTCCACCGTACATTACATATGCCATCAGATATATCGTAGCGTCCGAAGCGATGATGATATCAGGATGCTTAGCCAAGTTGCCAATCGGTAACGCTTAGTAGCGTATCGTAGTTTTCCCTCTGTCGCTCTTTCGTATTAGTGCGACAGACAGTTAGCTGCCTTTCGTTTACGATTGACGATTAAGCGCTAGCGATTGGCAACTTGTCTAAGCACCTTGATGGTGACTGTACAAGTAATTAGAGCGTCTCGGTCCCTTTACACAAAACTCGATTAGAACTTGGACAAATTAATGCTAAGACAATAAAGTAATGCAAAATATTAATTAATGGTTATATTGTAACTGGATGTTATATTCTATAGCTTACGATATCGGTCAATTTACTATAATATATTGCATACTTAATCGTCTTAGTATAACTTTTTCTATGATTACCAATACACGACTGATAATAGATACATGAAAATCTTAAATATAATTGTCTATTTCACAGTTTCTGACCTTCAAAAATACTTGAGTGCATGGTATTTTTTTAGCCACCAAATATAAAAGTATGTTTGTGAGCATCTCGTTCGCTCTGTTATACAGGGTGTTTTTTTTTCGACCGTTCAAATTCTACGTAGTGAATGTGTAGGTCATACTCACCAACTTTTACTATGGGGACAAAGTCGAAATCGCGAAAAAAAATCAGCTGTTTCATACAAATTGGCGGCATTACGCCGGCCGAAATGTATGAAACAGCTGATTTTTTTTTCGCGATTTCTACTTTGTCCCCATAGTAAAAGGTGGTCAGTATGACCTACACATTCACTACGTAGAATTTGAACGGTCGAAAAAAAAACACCCTGTATTTGATGGGACTGTACATACTAAATTTGGAATCTGAAACTTTGTTGGAATTAAAACTAGTATTTTTGTGGGTCGTATTTAGTTCTTTTAATTATTATCATGTTGTAACCACAACTTTTATTAACATGTGTTTTTTATTATTGCTACACAGAATCACAAGTTCGTTCGAAGAGAAAATGTATCCCAAAATGTTTGCAAATTTATTCATTCCATTCTGTTACCGTAAATCGCAGGATATGAAAAACGGTACCAAGTGGAACCAGAAACACGTAGGGACACTTGTTTTCTATCGACGTTTTTCTGGGTAGTAATAATGTAAAAATACCGTCAAAAAATATTAAGGATACAACTCAGTTCTCAATAGCTAACCATCTAATCGAGTTTCCATAGCAACCCAGTTATGTTTCAATACAATCATTGTAAGTGGCTGTGACGTATTTTATACACCGAGTCTTTGCCAGTCGACATCCATTCATAAAGTTCAGAATCCATACATTTCTTCGATAGACATTTCTTTACACTTGTGTACGTACGCAGAAGTCTAAATAATTTGTTCTACTGTACAGTTTATACTACATTTGAAATAAAATAATAACTTTATTTATGTGTCACCTATTTAATCTAGTATTACTTTCGTTTTACAAGACTATTTTGCTTTTAAAAATATTCATTCGTAGTCATGTTTGATTTTATTTGCACACAGATGAAGTGACGTTTTACGGAGTGTATACCTATTCCTTTAAGTGAATTACCCCTCCTTTTCTACTTAGTTTAATTTAAGCAACCATTTAGTGGTAATAGTTAATTTTTCCTTGAGATGTTAATATTTTCTTTAATGGTGAAACTATAATTTTCATCGGAACTTGTATAAAAATAGATTTTTATATTTTAGTCACATACTCTGTATTTATTTGCTCCTTTAAATGTATTTCTTGGATGAGAGTACTGCTTTTTCTGTTAAATATTGAGTTATATTAAAAACAGCCAAAGCATAACTTTTTACCTTAAACATGAATATTTCCATTATTATAACTCGTCGACTGGCAAAGCTCTCCCTAGCACGTTTATATAAACAGTAATATACGATGTAAATTACCCGTTAATGTATTGTAGTTTTTGTAAGTGTATCCATTCCTGCTGGCGGGCCCGAGCGCTACGTGGGGGCGCCGTTTCGATTTGCGTCGTCGACATAATTAAACTCACTATAGATAAATCACCGAATTGTCGATGAAGGAATACAGGGTGTAATTTTACTCGTTGGGTAACGTACTTTCGATATCACTTAAAAGTTTTCTGATATCTCTCATATTTACGAAATTATGGCCTGTAAACAGTTATCGATTACACCCTGTATATAGCAGTGTTCGACGATGCCCTAGTATTCGACAGGGATTTGTTATATCAAAGTGTATAAGGTTTATATTTGAATATCAAATATCTTAGTTTTTCGAATTTAACCTTTATAATTTTGGCATAAAGTGCACAACTCGAATATTAGTTTAGCGTCGAGGATTAGTACTTCTACCTTAATGGTATTGTGTGTTTAGCATTATATATTTAAATTTCCTCGACTCTTGTCTAATAATAATATTGCTGTGTTGTTTGACTAATTGCAACATCACTACTAATACAATTCTAAGCTCTCGATAATTCATCTTTACATAACCATGAAAACGTATATTCGTATGAATATTCATAGAAGTACGAACAAAGAAATGTTTCGTAGAAATGTCGTTAGCGAAATGTAGCTATCGCTGTGTCAGTAGCGCCATCTAACGAGTCATTTGACCAACTGTGATAGAAATTGAAAACACTCAATTAGAACATTATGATTTCGTCATCATATACTTACATATTTACTTTCTCCCATTTTGTACATAGCATGAAATATGGTACGGTATGAAGACGGTGAAAAATTTGCTATGAGTTTAATATGTCGATCAACGCTAAAGTTTTAAAACAAATGTATTATTTTATTTATAATCCATTCTTATGGTAATACATTCATATAAAATCATAAAAATAATAATGTATCGAAACTAATTTAATTTATTTTAACGTAATAAAAGAAACGGCGACCCCACGAAGAAATATAATATATTAAACGGTATTTAAAGGGCATGTATTATGTACTGTGTTACATAACTGTTGTAATTCTCTTATCTACTGTTGCTTTATGAGAATAGCAGCATCAATGTAAGTGTGATTCAATACGATAGGACCTCTAGCATTGTAAATGTTTTAAATTAAGCAAAATTTATTGTATAAGAGTTAAGTCTCAGAAAAATATCATACAGTGTTAAATACTCTGTAGCAGCAGCCAAAATAGGCAAATAATTCGGTACACTATTATTTAGTATGGTGTACCGAATTATTTGGCAACCTTGATTGCTAAGAAGTATTTGACGCTGACTGTATATTCGGCGTCAAATCATCATCACCATCTCAGTCAGTCAGCTGTTAAATACAATATATGTTTAATAACATACTGAATATATTGTGTATCGAACTATGTAATATTTGACACTGACGATACACCTAAAGTACACTGTGCGCCATTAACATTACAGGTTAAATTCGAAACACGATATTTTCTTAGATTTAACCGCAATCTTTGCTTCAGAGGTCCAAAGCAATTCGTTTCTGGCAAGTCTTGTGTATGTAAATAAGAGAATGACAGTTGGCACTGTAAAATAACTAAAATATTGGTCAGTGAATCTACGCAATTATAGCTTATATAATGTCGGTGAATACCTATTTATAAAGACTTGTAAATGCACCTACATGTCGTGAATATCTCGACTGCATACGATAAGTTCAACAACATGTGGATTTTTCAAGAAAATATAATAAATCGAAATGTTTAAAGGTGTCTAGGTTAGGTGGCCTATAAATGGATAACTAGACATACAAGCTATAGACACTATTTAGATGTGAGCTATGGCTTGATTTGTTCTAAAAAGTAATGCTTCGGTTGCGCTCTGTACAGATGACAATATTATCCAGGCAATGAGTAGATAGTGCGATTAGTGAGTAAAGTTCTCACTAAAATAATACCAATGATTTACCATACCTATAACTCAATTTCATTATACTGTGTAAAAGTGAAAATAAACGAGTAAAATAACTACTATCTACTGATTGCGTTTATGTATTATAAAAAGAAAAATGTCGGTCATTTGGAACCGTTTCTGGAGACTGTTATTTTGGTCTTAGTAGTAAATTAAACGATTATCGATGTGTAATTAGGGCGCGAACTAGACTTCGTTTACTTTAAATGTTGTTGAAAATGACACAGAAGTGAGACAAAAATGACTGAGTATTTTTGGAAATGTTTTGTATTGCGTTACTCGCCGCCCGCGGCCTCACTACAATAACTGAAGTGTCTACGGAAAAAACATGTCCGGTGCTTAAAGAAATCATGGAAAATTCACACCTTCTGTTAAAAGTAAGGTGGTTTTTCCTTCTGTAATTTGAATTGACTAGACATGTTCTTTCCGTGGACCATTCAACTCGAGTATGTTTTCAGCGCGCAACTCCTGATTATCAAACTCATCTTATAATAATATATAATTGGTATATAATAATCGTAGGCTCTTAGAAATGTGTCCACTAAATTATTAGACGTGTAGCGACACATTTAGATTATTCATTTATTCAATATTCGCCGGCATTCGACTCAAGGTTCCGTAGTTTCTTTGGAAATTAAATCGAAACTTATGTCCGTTCAAACTCACTTCTTATTAGTATTCGCAGAAAAAAAGCAAAAAAAATGTTTAATAATATGTAATTTAATGTACTAAATTGGGGTTTAAAATTAGCTATGCGAATATATCGAGTCGTGTCTACGCAAATGTCCTGTCGTTTCAACGTTTAAAAAATTCAGCGAACGAGTTTTGCCGACAGCCGCGCGCTGCCGGCAAAACGAGTCCGCGACCAAAAAAATTAGGGTTGTAACTATGTCTAGACCTATAATTAGTAAGTATCATATACTGTACAAAAAGGCTGCAAATTCGGGAAAAAATGTAAAAAAAATTGGCCTCTTTTTGAGGCCGTTAACATACGCTTAGTAAAATGGATAGGAGATGTCGTACCTCGTAAGCCGCGGCGCCCGCGCCCCGCCTGTACAGCCTGCGGATTGCGGGCGCCGCTCTTTAATAAAATGCTGTAAATTGTTTGTAAAAATAGTCATGTTCAGAATTTCAGTGTAGTTTTGTTGATTATTTTTTTCAACTGGAAATTGCTGAATAAAGCGAAGATTCTGTTTCATAAGTTTGTTTTATTTTGAAACTCCTTTTACAATGTTTTCTTACACCTTTTAATGGGTAAATCCACAAGACTGTAACGAGAGGTACCAATTCTTTTGTATGTTCTCATATTAATTAAGTACATTTAAAGGTCCACATATCTACCTACGGGGCTAGGCTAGACGTAGGGAAACTCAACTTTGATTAATTAATTTTAAAACATACGAAAGAATTGGTAACTCTCGTTACAGTCTTGTGGATTTACCCTTATACAAAACTATAATGTACCACGATTTCAAGATATAATATAAAGAATCTGCACCAAAAAAAACATACAAAAGCGAGTGTAAAATGTGAGCGAAAGTAAAAAACGTACCACTTTGTCACTTGCCTTAAGGTGCTTAGACATTTAATTTGTATAAAGTTACAAGCCAATTTCATCTTTATTGGTTCAAAGTAGAAACTTTTTTACTAAAACGCTCACATGTAATGTAAATTTTTGCCAAAAACTAATTTTACACTATTCAAGATCAAAGGAACAAAACCGAATTATAAATTGAAAGCGAACCGTAGATTTTTATCGGCGGATGTTGCGATACTTGCGGTATCCTTTTTTTTTTAGTACAGATGGTGCCTTTTTTAGGCTCTAGTGCGAGAAGTGGGTCATTTTACGTCAGGTCCAAAACTTCGGAGGGCCATCTGTACTAAAAAACGTCGTACGAGACACGTGCAAAAACGAAATTCGTAACTCGTGTCGATTTAAAACACTCCCTGTCGGTCGTGCTTTGAAACATCGCCACTCGTTTCGAATTTCATGTTTTTCGCACTTGTGTAGTAATGTACTATTTTTATTGAATCATGTTACTCTACTCCCGCTATGTAGGCATTACTCCTTCCGGAAGAACTCAAAAATCCCGCTTAGTTATTTTTTCGTGGAAACCTAAGTTTGCGAAATATGCCGCTGTGAAGCGTGTGCACTGTGCAGTCTATATTTATATATCTATGCCTTCATTCATTCCGGTCTTGTATCATAGCATAGCGGGCATAACGGCGTCTGTCGACTTGTTATTTAGAAAGCCGTATTCAAAGGGCAGCTAGCTTGAATCAAGCCACATAACACAATCTTCATGATTGGGGAGTTAAATTCGTCCCAGTTCACCCGCGTAGCCGTTCGCCACGGCTGCGAAGAACGCCCACACTGAAACGAAAACACATTCAGAGATAAGGAATAAAAACAAACAGTCGAATTGAGCATCTGCTTGCAGATTTTGCGAGCTTATGGGTGAATCAACTTTTTCCCCTCACTAGCTCGTAAAGTGCTCGTTTATCCTTTAATACGAACGTGTAAAAACGCATATTATTCACTTGTGTGGCAAAGTAATGACCTTGGTTTTGGAATAACAAAACGTAAAATGCTCATGGAAATTGTTCCATATTAATGATAATTAAATAATTTGTTTGAGAATTTAGTGTAAAATACAAACCTTTATATAATATGATGATTTTAACATATAAATCCTAAAATTCCATAAGTAACAATTGTTTTAGTGAATGATGATAAGATGACTAGATTAGATGCAATCACAAAACGCAGAAAATGTCAACGTCAACATTGTCAATGAATATTATACATGAATGTAGGATTAATATGGATTTGACAACGTTATAATAATAGCAAGAACGAAAGGGATGGTCTTATGAAACTTTTTACTAGTGGAAGTGAAAAGGAACGATAATCGTCCGTCCTTATCACTGTGCCACTATTTTTTGTGTGTGTGTGCATTAGATGCTAAATGTAAGTGCCAGACAAATGCGTTGAATACGTCACTAAGTGCCACACACACAAGTATCTTCTTAGCAGTAAGTGACTATGTCTATCCCTCTTAGTGGCACACTATGTGCGGCCCCTCGATATTATAGGTTACGACACACACACAAAAAATAGTGGCACAGTGATAAGGACGGACGATTATCGTTCCTTTTCACTTCCACTAGTAAAAAGTTTCATAAGACCACCCCTTTCGTTCTTGCTATTATTATTACGTTGTCAAATCCATATCCATATGCTAAATCCATGATAGGTTATAATCTTTATTTACCGACTCGAACATGCATAAAAATAGTAAACTAAACAACTTTCAGGGTGTTCTGTTATAATTTTGTAAAAATAATGAATGAGAATGATTTAATAATGCATTGGCGTTGGTGTGCAACTACAGGAATGTGTTAAAATCGTGCTGCGTTTACTTTTTCGTGCTAAGTTTACTGCGACAAAATCTTGCATTAAATACATGATGCATTTGGAAAATTATTATCACTAACCCGATGATGATTGCAATGTGAACAAATAATTACCTTTTTTGAGTTTCCTCGCTATAGTGAGGGGAAAAGTTTTGTGTTACACACGGGTGCAAATGTATTTTACTTCTCGTATGTTAAAACACTCGCTGCGCTCAGGATTCTATTTTAGAACCACTCGCTTCGCTCGTGGTTCAACTATAGAATCCTTTCGCTTGTTCGTGTTTCAATTTCATACTCGCGGGTAAAATACAACTTTGCACCCTTGTATATCAAATAACTATTTTCTGTTTGTTATTACCATGGTTACGGGCGCCTGAGTCACGCTGGTTTTCTGCATAGTTATGATACTTATACTATGCAAACATGCATTTTTCTGGTGTTAATAAACACTTTCCTTGATGGGCCATCTACAAACATGGACTATATGCATGTTTGCATAAATTAAGTAACATAATTTTGCATAAAACCAGCGTGACTCAGGCGACCGTAACCCTGGCAATAGCATACAGAAAAAAGTTGATTCACCCTTATTCACACTAGTAAAACGAGAGTGATTTATAAAATGAGTAAATTTTATTAAATGACGTTGATGACTGCAAAAAAGACGAAGATAAATCATGTTGAAAAGTAAACTATTTTAAATTATAATTTCATAAGAGTATGTTCCTAATATTCCAATTTTCTGAGACGCTACACCGTACATAGTAGGTAATACAAAATAGAAAGCAATTGCAACGACGAAGAGGCCAATTTTAACCCTTTTGGCCGCTAATGACTTGATAACAAGTCTGAACACTTTGTGCCCCACACGCATTATCTAGATCGAATCGGCTCGTGATTCTGAATCGAATGATCGCCCAGAAGAGCCACCTGGAGAATCAGGATTTTATTTGGGAAAACGCCCATCTTGGCTACGAATTCCACCAACTCACCGAATATGTAAATGAACCAGAAAACCGCGAGCAGGAACGCCGAGAACCAGTCTATCTCGTAGTTAGGCACTCCTCCTCAAGTCACGCAACGTTTTTGTCGCACTAATAAAAAGAGCGACAGAAAACTACGATACGCTACTAAGCGCTAGCGATTGGTAATGGCTACAAACTCAGCCAACTCACCGAATATGTAAATGAACCAGAACACCGCAAGCAGGAACGCCGAGAACCAGTCCATCTCGTAGTTAGGCACTACTCCTCAAGTCACGCAACGTTTTTGTCGCACTAATAAAAAGAGTGACAGAAAACTACTATACGCTACTAAGCGTTAGCGATTGGTAATGGCTACGAACTCAGCCAAGTCACCGAATATGTAAACGAACCAGAACACCGCGAGCAGGAACGCCGAGAACCAGTCCATCTCGTAGTTTAGACACTCCTCCTCATCCTCAACTCACGCAACGTTTTTGTCGCACTAATACAAAGAGTGACAGAAAAGAAAACTACGATACGCTACTAAGCGTTAGCGATTGGTAATGGCTACGAACTCAGTCAAGCCACCGAATATTGAAACGAACCAGAAAACCGCTCGCAGGAACGCCGAGAACCAGTCCATCTCGTAGTTAGGCACTCCTCCTCAAGTCACGCAACGTTTTTGTCGCACTAATAAAAAGAGTGACAGAAAACTACGATACGCTTCTAAGCGTTAGCGATTGGTAATGGCTGCGAACTCAGCCAACTCACCGAATATGTAAATGAACCAGAAAACCGCGAGCAGGAACGCCGAGAACCAGTCCATCTTGCGCAGCAGACACGTGTCCTGGCTGCGGGCGCACTCGCCGAGCACCGAGACCAGCAGCAGCAGCGACGCCACACACGTCACCAGCAGCACCGTCACGTACATCAGCGTTATGTCTGGCGAGTTCTGACCACACGGGAAATTATATTTGGTAATTCTTGGCTGCGAACTCGGTCAACTCACCGAATATGTAAACGAACCAGAACACCGCGAGCAGGTACGCTGAGAACCAATCCATCTCGTAGTTTAGACACCCCTCCTCAACTCACGCAACGTTTTTGTCGCACTAATAAAGAGTGACAGAAAACTACGATACGCTACTAAGCGTTAGCGATTGGTAATGGCTACGAACTCAGCCAAGTCACCGAATATGTAAACGAACCAGAAAACCGCGAGCAGGAACGCCGAGAACCACTCCATCTCGTAGTTAGGCACTCCTCAAGTCACGCAACGTTTTTGTCGCACCAATAAAAAGAGTGACAGAAAACTACGATACGCTACTAAGCGTTAGCGATTGGTAATGGCTGCGAACTCAGCCAACTCACCGAATATGTAAATGAACCAGAACACCGCAAGCAGGAACGCCGAGAACCAGTCCATCTTGCGCAGCAGACACGTGTCCTGGCTGCGGGCGCACTCGCCGAGCACCGAGACCAGCAGCAGCAGCGACGCCACGCACGTCACCAGCAGCACCGTCACGTACATCAGTGTTATGTCTGGCGAGTTCTGACCACACGGGAAATGTTTGTTACAATCAGGGACCGGTCAACCTCTTCCCGGGCAAAAGTCGTTGAACGGCTTAGCCACTGAATAGCCCAAATCACATGGTTAACATTTTGAATTGCTTACCCATTCATTTGACTTAGCTGTAGGAAGGGGTTTCCCTTTCTTTTTTCAATATGCTTTTGGAACGGCTTAATTGTCGCACTGTATCACGAGTAGATAAGTTACTTCTCGCGGCTAACGTCATTGTCAAAGCGTGTCGACGATGATGGTGATGCATGCAACCATACCGCGCTAAACACCTACAACGTGAACTACCGAGCGACATTAAATAAATATTGCTCTTATTTTTATAGAGGCAAGTAATATGGCTTTTAAGCGTTATAAGGGAAACTCCTTCAAGAGGTAAGCAGTTCGAACTACTTTTTAAGCGCTTAGCAAATAGCATTAGTGGTATTAACTATCCGCTTAGTATATGGATATCCATATTAAAAGTCGTTTAAAAAGCTTTATGAAGGGGTTTTAAGCGGGAACGGCTTTGGTATCGTAAGTCGAACGAAATACCCTTTCAAAAACCCTCGAAGGTGAGTCGAAGGGGACACCGGACCGGTCCCCGGTTACAATGGTAGTCAGTACCTATGAAATTGGCGTTTTTGGTCGTAAATTTTAGTTGGTGGTGGTTATGTTATGTTAAGGAGGGACGCATGACCGGACTCAAGCGGGCTGTCGCTGTCGAGCATCCACTGTGCTCATTCACCCCATTTTCTTCCCTGGAGCTGCAGGCTAATGTTCCCGTAGCGTTCCCCCATTACTTCTGGCCTCCCAATTTTCTTGCAGAACCGCAGGACGTCTCTAAGGTGGACCTCCCTGAGTTCCTTCTCCTCCAGCCTATCCCTGCCAACAGAGTTGGGCAAAAAGTAATATGATTACTTCTGAAAATTACATTTGTAATATATATTACAAAGTACACATACAATACCTAGTAATCGGAAGGAGTAATCATATTACTTTTTGCCCAACTCTGCCTGCCCAATAAATCGTATCTCGCCGCAGCGTACATGATGTACAGATGTAGTGAGAAATGACTTGCCTTCGGAAACGTTCGTCAACGTCATGCTGTTTCAGTCTATCTCACTGAGACTGACAGTAACAGCTGTCATGCTACTTCAGTCAGACTCGGTGACACTGCCTGAAACAGCATGTGTTTACGAACGTTTCCGAAGGCAAGTAATTTCTCACTACACCTGTATTCCGTAAAGACATGCTGGCTGGTTAGTTGGTCCCTAATTTTAGTATTTTTTTGTTTTCAACGGTGCACTGTGTAACAAAAGGTTTCTTCAGACTAATAATTGTTTTTTTTTTCATAAGTAACGTTCAATCAAGCTTTGAAAACAACTCTTGCCATATGCTGCCGGTTCATATGTTTCAAATAGGTATAAATGTATGATAGTAGGTAGGTACCTTGTTTTAACAAATATTTAGATATATAAAAATCACGCCTAGAAGTGTCTAATATTACTAGCCAAATTTGGTTTCTTTTGATTTTGACATCAAAAAATAATCATCATCATCTCAGCCATAAGACGTCCACTGCTGAACATAGGCCTCCCCTCTGGACCTCCACATGTACCGGTTAGATGCGACCTGCATCCAGCGTGTCCCGGCGACCTTCACAAGGTCGTCTGTCACATAAAATAATACACTAAATTAATTGTATTTCTCATACAACTTACTACTTCCTAACTTATCAATAATTTCTCCATACAAAACACCAATTTCAGAGGTAAAGCCAATGCTAATGCGTCTATACGCATAGTTATGATACTACTATGTTACTATTATGATAGTCCACTGCTCGACGTAGGCCTCTCCTATTAACTATGCGTATAGACGCATTAGGAGGTAAATGCCCATAATCCCCACGCCGGGCAAGCGGATTGGCGATCGCAGTAATGTGTCCACTATGACGACGCTGCTGCCCATCATCAATCTTTTATCAAATAATGGTCAGTGACACTTCAATCCCTTAGTCGACTCTTACGACACCCACAGGAGGAGTTGGGGTGGTGACAAATGAATTCTTACTGCCACAAATTGAAACAGGTGGGAAAACAACGATCACATAGACAAAGGTTCCCCTGCTGACGGGATTGGAGTCGATACTGAGACCCTACCACTCGCCTTGCCTCTCTCTCTTACTTGTGAATTCGTACGTAAGTGTGACAGGGAGGCAACACTTCGTTCGTGGTTCGTGGTAGGCCCTCTGTAGGCTTAGCACATGATTGATGCGACGATATGTCGCGGCGAGATAGACTATCCGTCCCTCTTTTATTAATATAGATAGTAAAAGACGGGAAATCTGCCTGGCCGCGACATACTGTCGCAACAATCATGTGCTAAGCATGCTGGGTCGCGTTTTATAAAGTTGCAATTTACAATTTCGCTGGTTGTAAGTTGTAGGAATAAGCCGTGTATTTTTTTTTATAATTATGGCCTGTATACTAGTAATTTAAGCCAAGAACCAGGTACTTACAATGAAGTTAGCGACTAATAGAAGGATCCCAAGAGCCACGAACGTTACAGACAGGATGTTCAGTCCATTGTGGTTCACAGAGTGTATGAATTTGTTGAATTTATCTGCAACATTGATATTACCGGTCAGTCGATTTATTACTGAATATATTAACGCAAATGGAAATACAAGAATACAAAGTTACAAACTTTAACCCTTAATAACGTCAGAAATACTGAACATGGTCTTTGATCCACTTTTCAGGCGCGTATTATTTTGGGTTACAGCGTTGTTCATGATAAACAACGAAATTATGAAGTGAGCAATTTTCAATAAGTTACACATTTGGATCATGTTCTCGATGATGATAAAAATTGGTAGACTGGTCGAGTCAACAATGCTGTGCCCTAGTAGGCGCCGGGGTCATTGTCAGATATAGGTTATCGTCTTTTCGGTGGACATACCTACAGTTAAGGAATTCCTGTCCTAATTTTGGGATAAAACAATTGAAGGTACGACTAAGTTCCCCGGTCCTATAGCCCTATGCAATCAAATCGTAACATACATTTATAAGCTGTTAACTGTTGACCACTGAGTGGACAATTTTTGTTTTTCGGATCGACAATGACCCAGTAAGAACCTAGTTGTGTAAAAATATGTAATTCTCAAACCTGCAATGAAATATTGTCTTTACGTTCCTTAAAATAGACTCGGAAGTATCGCTTTTAGGGCGCAGTAACTCACTGAGAAGGAAATCGAATTGCATAACACTTTTCAAGCCTAGGCCTGAAAAGTATTTTTTTTTTAATTTCGACAACATTGTCATTATTTTTTTGTATTTCTTTGTATGTTTGAGAAAAGCACTATACATGCCTCGGCGTGAAAACGGATTCCCGGCTTCGTTACCTATCCGGCCTCGCTCGCACGCTCGCACGCTCGCTCGGCCGTATATACCAACTTGGCCGGAAATCCTAATTTTCCCGGCCTCTGATGTAATGTACTATATTTACATGACTTTATTGGCATTAAAGTCGTGTAAATATATTTTTACAACTTTGATTATGACGATATCTTTGACGTCGACTGTACAAGAATTATGAACTCGTATGAACTATGAACCCGTACCTATGCTCTACATACTTGTTCACAATTTCTTATTTACCGGGCTTAACACCATTGTTGCCGTATTCCGTTATGTTATCTTGCTGCCGCACCGCCGGCATCCGGGGCGCAGCGGGACGCTGCGTAGTGGTGATGGGAGCTGCAGTCGTTGGGTCTTGGAAACGAATTACCTGTAGATTACCATAATCAGCTATGCTATTCTCTTATTCACACATTCGACGCTGCGTTCGTCAACGAGCTCGACGACGAGACAGCCTTCACTTCGACGTAGAGCGCAGCGCTGCGAAAAACGGTATTCACTAACGTAGAACAGCTCGTCGTCGAACTGTAGGCGGTAGGCGGTAACCCTCGACGCAGTGTAGTTCCAGCTCACGCCGCATTCGTCGCCGAGCGCTAGTGTCGTTTAAAGTGCATTAGTGAATACCATTTTTAGGCTCGACGCTGCCGCAGCGCTGACACAGCGCTGTTAGCAAGGCGGTTTCCTTAGTGATTAACACTGCTGTAGTCTAGTAACAACGTTTGGCAGTAAAAAACGCGGTAAATTAAAATATTCTAAGAGCGGTCAACAATACAATAGGTAAAGTGGGTCAAAATTATTTTCGTTCTCTTGTTTCATACCACTCTGTCACGCTTTTAGTTGCTATTTCGACTCGGTATATAAAAAAATCCGTTGCACTTGTATTTCTTTTTCACGCTAGATTTTAATCCATACATCAATAATTAGAAACAAAACATCATCTCATACAAAAATCACAATTGTGTCACGTTTTTTGACCCCGCGCCTTTTTTTTAATTTGCCGCCATTTTTACTGCCAAACGTTGTTGGAGATGGAGAGAGTGTACAGTCGAGGAAATTGAATATATAGCACTTTGCGGTTCAAGTTAATTTGGTTGTCATGTATGTACTAATAGACTTCCAATGTAAAGTGAGCCATAAACTGCTAAACATTCAATTTCCTCGACCGTACTTACCAATACCATTGAAAAACCCACGCTTTTAGTGCTCCGTAGTAAACTAGGAACCCTTATAGTTTCGCCCTGTCCGTCTGTCTGTCTGTCCGCAGCATATAGCTCCTTGGCCGTTAGTACTAGAAATGAACAAATTCGTAAAAAAGTACACCAGGGTCTTAATATAATATTGGAGTGACAGAGATCACTACATAGTATAAAATAAAGTCACTTTTTCTGTCCCTATGTCCCTTTGTAGGCTTAAATCTTTAAAACTACTTAACGGATTTTGATGAGATTTTTTTAATAGGTAGAGTAATTCAAGAGGAAGGTTTTTATGTAGATATAGTACCCGTGCGCAGCCGGGGCGGGTCGCTAGTTTGAAATAAAAAAAATCCTCATCATATCAGCCATACACTGCTGACATGGGCCTCCCCCAAAGATTGCCACTCCTGCGAGTCCCGCGCCTAACCAGGTCATCAGTCCACCTTGTAGGGGGCCTACCCACTCAGCGCCTTCCGGTACGTGGTCGCCACTCGAGAACATTACCGCCCCAATGGCCATCGGCTTAACGTGCAATGTGCCACGTCCACTGCAACTTCTCTTTAGCGATTCGTGGAGCTATAACGGTTACTTTGGTTCTGCTGCGGATGGCCTAATTTCTAATACGATCTCGCGGAGAGACCCCCAGCATAGCCCTCTGCATTACCCTTTGAGTGACTTTATTATGAGGCCTATTTATAATTCATTCATAATTCATTTATTTATTGCTTTTGTGGGTATTGTTCAGACCAATTTTAAACTGACGGTTAGTAAATTTTCTAAGAGATTTCACTCGCTCACGAATAAAAAACTCGCCAAACGCTACCTACTCGCGGTAACCATTCTAAATAAATTCGTTTTAACGAATTTTGTGCTTATTTGTTACGAAAGCTAGTCATACAAACTACATGGTATACTATGTCCAACAACCTTTGGCAGTAGATGCGGTTCTCATTCGACTGTATGTTTTTTTAATGATTGTTACCTCAGAACTATATGTCGTCGATTGGTACCCACATCCCAAGCCTTAATTGAGCTTACCGTGGGACTAGGTTGATTTGTGTAAAATAAAATGTCTCTAAATATTTATTTACCTATTTATAACTTTCAACTGGGTGCACCGATTTTAATGATTATTTTTTATTTGAAAGCTGATGAGGCTCACCGATTGGTCCCATTTTCATTTGGTCCAGTCCTAACAATGGCATCCATGAGAAAACCATATAGGTACCTAAGCCATATGCATAAAGCATGTGCACGACAAATGGACGAATAACTCAATACTCGTATCACGCCAACCGATTATAATAATTCTTTTTTAACAGACTTCAAAACAAATCGTGATGATGAGATCTTGGAAAAATCGGTTGAAGACAGTTTTTTAATTTTTAGTTTGGATCTGATAATTACTGATCATAATTAAAGGCATTTAAATAGTACAAAATAAACATAAATATAAATATTCTTGGGACATCTTACACAAATCGACCTAGTCCCACGGTAAGCTCAATTAAGGCTAGTGATGTGGGTACCTGGCGACGATATACCTATATAACAGGTAGATACATATAGGTACTTAAATACATAGACAGCCATGACCAACGAACAAAATTCGTGATAAATAAATACATAAATAATGTCCTCACCGGGATTTGAGCCCGGAACCTCTAGCTTCGTAGGCAGGGTCACTACCAACTAGGCTACGGAGGCTGACAATCAATATTTACGTTGGCAATCGACTAATTTATTTACCTCAATATCTCCATCATCTCCAACGATTTCTATAGTGGACACCTCGAGGTCGGCATTTTTCGTCGTCCGACTGGTCCGCCGCGTTTTTGCCGAGGTTCTTTCGACGGTTTGTAAATTATCGAACTCGTCGAGGAGCCGCGTGGCGAGTATTCCGATCTCAGTTGCCTCTTCAAAGTTGAAACTGTTTTTGTTTATGTTTTTTACATCGTCTATGGAGCTCACGTCTACGCCAGCTTTCTTGATGACCGCGTTTATTAAAGAGCCTGTGACCTGGGGGTTGAATTGGGCTTGTAGAACGATCTAAACACTCATAAAAACAATAAAATCTAACTATGTATATGTCTACAAGGATTCTGGACAAAGTCATCTTGGTGTTCCAGTCTTGTAACAGTAGGTAGCCGTACAATGGGTTCTCTATCACGCTCGCAATAATGTATTGAAGCCACAAACCTATAGTTCTGTGATTGGGACGAGTGTGGTAACTACTTACTTTACGTATCGAGTAAACGCTAACTAACTTAAGTACCGTAACACGGGTTAAATAGGAATGTAAACTGGTCTGTTAGCCCAGGACAAACAGTCCAGTTTGCGACAGTAGATTTTTTCATATATATGTGTTATTTTAAACTGGACTGTGTGTCCTGGGGTAACAGACAAGTTTACTCTACATTCCTATTTACCCCGTCATTCGTATTTACCCCTTTGTACGGTACTTTCCAACTCATGATATAGTCATATTAGTCATTCTATTCAGTGGTAATAAAGTGGCCTTAATATCTATCTTCTATGCATTTCATTCGTATTGAGATATCGGGACGAGAGAGGTGCTACATAGGGCTGCAAACTGTCCGAGTTTCCCCGGATTTGTCCTAGTTTGGAGGCCGTCCGGGCGGGGTTTCAAAGTGTGGGAAAACCTGGACACTTATCATATGAGGAAGAGGAAACACATCATTGACTTACCTAAGTTCAAAATTAACTATCGGTTCAAGTTTTTATCGTCAACATTGTGTACAAATTCCTGGGAAAAAAGGGATTCACGCCAAATGTCGAGCACGAATTGGGAGATAGCAGCCCTTAGCACACACTAAGTTACACTACACAGCCGCTCGAGGTTACAAACGGAAAACTCAAGGCAAGTATAATTCATCCGATAACACGACGCCCAAACATAATAAGAGTGACTTACGATTGATAAAATTGCAACAAAAACTAAACCGATTCGCCGAGGTACACCGCAACAGGAGCCGAAACTAGGATATAACATACACATGTTGATTTATTTGTAAAATGTTCTAAAAACCACTAAAATTTATCGCTCACATCGTACCTAAATCATGTATCATGTCATTTAAATGTCTGGTTGACACTACCAATGCAAAGACTATAAATGTTATTTTAATCGGAATTGTATTAATATGTGACTTTGATAATTAGGTAAGGTCAGTGTGGGTAAATAAGAGTGAATATTTTTATTTTTAAGGAAATTCCGTCATATGCGTCTTATACTTATCTCAATAAAGAGACGGGGGTTAGGGGTAGAAATCAGTTGGTAGACGGACTTCCCTGACAGACGGTCTTACCCGCATTGATCTTAATTGCTTTTATTCAAACCTTAAATTCCCAAGTATAAAATAGGTCTTATTTTCTAGTCTGAGAACCGTGCCCTCGAAAATGTTCATGATTTATTTATTTCTTACTTACCTTTCTTTTGCGCTTAAAACTGCCCTGCTAAGCATAGTAGCGATATCTAAAAATAAAATTTAATGCATACATTCATTGTTCTCAATTTCTATCCACGATGCCTTTAGTCGCTGTCTGGCGTGGTAAGCATGGCCTAAATCTTTAGTCCGCGGTTGGATTTCACAGCATTTCGACCGCCGTCATCACCATCACCATTTCCGAATCATTGAGGATGATTAAGGAATGCCTTGTGGATTCGAATAATTGTTTGTTGCATATTGTATAGAACTTCGAGAATCCTACTCAATAGCCGAAAATTACATTTTAATGTACGGGGGCATTGTGTGTGTAATATCTGTGTTACGGCCACGAAAACGCCGTGATATCCACCCATGGCATGGAGGCGTTAAGTTATAAGGAAATGAAACCACATAAGTATGTTTTAACCTTTTAATCAAGGTTCAAGTGAACAAAAATCTTTAATTACATCAATGAGGATTGTTCTCCAAAACCGCCCAGTTCCTCCCGTACCTAAATCAGACATTACAGTATCATAGTTAACGTCTATTTTAGTTCTTCCCAGAATTAAACCGCTTTGGAAAACCTTGTCTTCACCCCGAACGTCCAACGAAGCAACTCGACTATAATATACTTATATAGCATATAAAAGTTTATTCAGTAAGGAAAAGGTAATTTATATATAAACTGAAAATGTACGGTCTCGTTTTCAAAACATTATCATATTTTACTACAGTAACAAGTGAAACTGAAAATTGAAGTAATAAAACATATTGTATGTAAAAATTAACATACACACGCTTTAGTCTCCCATAAAGTTACAAAATGAGTAGAAAAAAGGTAGTAATAATTTACAGGAGCCTAACTAGTCGGCGGCAACTCACCGCCTGCCTCAATAAAAGTGTAATTCTTGTTATGGCAGGTGTCCGGACCTCTTTTCTATAACTCCATCTCTGACCCACCCAACCTTCATCACCATAGCCCATTAGTATTTTCCATTTAATTTTCAGTTGCAATTTCCATTTAATACGCCTGCTGGGACCGGTTTACGGATATTTACTGTTGTTCCCGTGAATGGATTTGCGGCAGGTGTACAATACAATACAGCTAATTTCTCAAAAGGGATTCGCACGCAAGCCTATCAAAATACCGGGATTTAAAGGCCCGTTAAACAACCCGCTCTCGTGGACATTCGCCAGGTACCGCACTTTGCTGTGTGCCTCAAACGCACATAAGTCAACCAACTATTACCCAGTGCCACCGACGCACATGTGAGTCCATACTAATAGGATAATTGTATACAAATTCGGAACTCACATGTGCGTCGAAGGCACTGGTCGAACATCTTTACTATGGACGCGTTTGTGCGTCAGGAACTATGCGGCGGAGGCAGTGAATGCGTCAATAATATATATTAATCCCGGTACAATCCTTTTACAGGTGAAATACGGGACTTGCTGCATGTAATTTATAAATTAATTTCAATAATGGCTTCTTCCGTCCAATTGGGCAATTTTGCTAGTGTAGCCAGTGTACCCCAGGGTCGCGTTTTATAAAGTAACATTTTACAATTTTGCTGTTTGCCTCTGTAACGCACGCACGTATTGGCTAGAAAGAGCGGCAAACAGCAAAATTGTTAATTGTAACTTTATAAAACGCGACCCCGGGCGTAAGTTCGCAACAATCGACTAATGTTTTGAAAACGCGACTTCTTCAACAGCCGAAAAAAGCTGAATATATAAATATTTCCACTTTTTTGCATTTATCCCTTTTATATCAAATCAGTTATACTTTGTTCATCAATCACTCACTACGTCATTGTTTATTAATTACGATTTCTCTCGAACATATTTACACCTAACTAACTTAGTCGTCAATTTAAAATGAAAAAAATCTAGACAATGAAGTCTTACTATTTTTTTAAAGCGACCTCTTACAAGTCGTAGAAAAAATACATTAAAATTTCGTATTCGGGCCAGGCAGAGTGAAAAATACTATAAATATCTGATCTGGCCACTTATTAGGACAAAATTCACTTATAAAGTGCCTCTCGACTATTAATTCAGGTTATTTAACAACTACCTACACTACACACTAAGTATAACGACTACAAACCCGAACTGAATGAACAGCTTCTAGTTGAGGCAGATTCCAAAAATGACAGATTCCCAAATTATCGATTCCTTGATCGACCTTATAGCATGAGTGCTTATAGCTTAGCATTGCTGATTTCTAAGAAATAACATTTGATAGTTAAGAAATTAGCCTTATACAGGGTTACTTTTTCACCAGTACAATAAATCAACATACGTAATAGTAGTCCAATATGCTAGTATTTTGCATTTTTTACTACCCCTTTGGAACAAAATGTGAACGTATTACGCATCTATCGACGTGCATAACTAGCAAAACGTACGAACTGTCAACTGTTTGTTTAAAATGTCATCGCACGCGGCGCCGCGGGGGCGAGTTGGATCACCCCTCCCCGCCGCCTTCCTCATACCGCACCGTTGACGCCTTGTAATTAGTGCGCCCATTATGTTACATTTGCATGAAGGATAAATTAACAAAAAAGTCTTGATTTTATTTGATAAATGTGATCTATTATCGATACCAATGATATGGTAAAATTTATTGTACTGGTGAAAAAGTGACGATAAGACTATCTGAAAAATGGTGAGTCTTATGCTCATAATAATAAGGATTAATCTATAACTGTCAAAAGTTAATACTTAGAAATCGGCAACTATAGTACATTTGCCATCAGATCTGTCGGGCCGGCCATGATGCTCAAAACTATGAACAAACTCTAACGCCATAGCAACAGAGGCCTGCTCAGATATATTTTGTGACCAGCCTGGCCGTTCTCATATATCCGATGGCGATTGTACCACCTAGCTTCCCAAAATGCTAGAATTATGATATTCATCTGTGATTAAATATTATAAAAGTAATGCTTACAAACTATTTTGAACATGACCAGGATTTGGGTGAACTATTCCATTTGAATAAGGACGTAAGTGCTTTTTCTAGGGCAAAGTCAGAGGTTGACACGACAAGTAATTAGATAAATAAATACAAAAAATAATTTTGGGAATCCGATACAACAAGGAACCGCTAACAAAGTTTTTTTTTAATTTTATGAAACAAGAACACTATTTATTATTTGAAGCATTCTAGTTCAACAATTGTTATTATTTTCCAATTCACAACCTGGTGCCCAAAGCTCATTAAAGTAATCTCCTTTACTAACTTTACTACATCCAAGGTGGCTACATATTTGTGCTCCCTTTTAAAGTGGTTATAATTACACCTAGTGAATTCACCACTCGAAATTAACTAAGTACTAAAATGGACTTTCGAAAAATGACAACCCACATTCCGTTAATGTCACTACAGATTCCAAATTTTATAATATTAATCTAACAATATCACCCTGAATTAATGATCGAGAAGCGTTATTTCTAATTAAATTTAAATAATAATAATGCTTAACTATTTACAAAACAGTCTGTAGACCGCGAACAAATCGCCAGATGCAATATTAACATTTTCTATCATTTTATTTTGTTTTTTTTTTTTTCTTGCAATCTCACGATTCGTATTCGGCCAGTGTGAAAAAACATATGCCAGCGGTGTTGCCACAGAAAAAATATGAAACAAACGCTTATCTCCTTACATAACGCTTTGTGACTACATATATTCACTGACATACATTTTAACTTTAAGCACCCGTATACCTTAGGGTAAAGGACGGCAATACAAGCCGTGTTTAAGTAGTCCAGCATTCAACCATAAGATAGCCCACGTCTTAAGATATACTGAAAAGTGTATATTTGCAAAGCAAATAATAGCTAATTGTATAGGTGTATGTCCATGGAAAAATATGGCTGAAGGTAGACAGAGAAGTGGCAAATTTATCCGAAGTTAAACATTGACTCTTATATAAAGGTTATAAGAATAGTTTCAGCATATGAGCCTAGTGTTATTTTGGATATATTTCGGACAAATTTGCAACGCCATGTACTAAGCGGTCGATTAGATCATTTTAACCATAGTATTCACATAACATTCCCTTGGCTAGTTATATTTGCCATAAGATAAAAGGTTAAAATGCTCCAAGATAGACCATTATTCGGACGGCTTTGGCTCAAAATGTAAACTAAATTCGCGTAATAGTCTAGTTTGAATGGGACACGGCTTATTGCTTCTGAAAAAGTACTAGTTGCGTAACTTACGTTTTATTTACAGTTCAGTTACCTACAGACGCGATAACTATTTAAATTGCGCATATGCTCTACATTTATACATATTAAAACCAATATTAATTGTTCAGTGCAAATAACTTCTTATTCAATCTCTCATTTAATGAGTGGTAAAATCAATTAATGGTCAGTTAAACATAAATACTCCTGTTTCATTGAAATCAAAAACCTAAAACAAAGTGTTTCAATATACACATAAAACTTTAACGTTATATCTATAAATATTATATTTACATGTAGAAAGCTGACAAATATTTACACTTTTGAATGAGATAGAGAAAATCAAAACTTTTTCTTCATACGATTTAGTGAAACAATGAAAACTGTGCTTAAAACCAATTATTTAAAAAAATCCTATCAGGTATATGAAAATGTTACCTATTACGCTCATATTATACTGAAAATTAAGAATAAAATGACTATAACGATGAAAATCTCCTTCATTAATTGTACTAACATTAAATAATCTGCACTTGTCGCAACTTCGTGTCATACTACTTAAATCTAGTTAAAAGGCATAATGGCTGTGATTGTTACAATAACTATTTAAACTAGTGCACATATTTAGAATTAGTATCCGGTCCTTAAACTAGGTGCGGCATCGTCTGCTAAATACAAAATAATATATCTAAGAACATTTTATGGACGGTAGTCCTAAACAATACTAGATTATTTTGTAATTAGCATAAAAACGTCGCGCCATGAGTATATAACCTTTACAATAACCGTTAAAAACAAAGTTATAAGAGCCAATCAGGGCGCCCGAATATCGACCAATAGCAAGCTTCCGATTGGTCGTACCAAAAACAAACGTACGATCGAGCCAAAACCGTCTCTCAAATTTAAATAAGAGAAGCATCAATCACGCCTGCGCATTGCGCCGCTTAATATCAACTGATATATTTTATATTATCAAGACAAAACGTAAGTACAATATCTATAATGACTAAATAAAATATGAAAAATTGGCATAATAAAACACAAGTTTCTGTATATTAGGAGTATCTTTTCAAAAAGGTTTATTTCCACTTTGTCAATAGAGATTATTTCTCTTGTTGACAGTAGAAATATGCCCTTTTGAAAAAAATCTCCTCATATCCTGCTTGTACATTATCATGCGATATATATTTATATTATTTAGTTATATACTAAAGATAACGTTACGTATATCACGTGAACGGTAGGTAGCACGTCATTTGGATTTACTTATTGACAAGATTATTTAATCAGCTGCTATTAAAATATACATATCAAGCTTTATGAGTAAATGTTAGTTTCCAACCAATACGTAAATCTAATGTTAAGTGCTGACTGGCGGGCGCAAGCGGGCGTAACTGAGCTTTACCCATCCTTGAACCTACGGCTCAAAAACCGTTAACCCGTGAAGCGTCATCGCTTAACGGGTTAATAACCGCTTTCCACTGCTAAGAGGATTCATTAATAACTCCGTTTAACGCCGCTAGATGTGAAACTGACCCATCAATGATTAAGTTTAACGTTAGTCGCCGCATAATAACACTTTGCCAGCAATAAACGTTATGACTCCGTTTAACAATTCTAGTCACGGTATAATAACATTTGCCAGCGATAGACAAGAAACGGACCAATTAATGACTCCGTTTAACAAATCTAGTCACGGTATGATAACATTTGCCAGCGATAGACATGAAACGGACACATTAATGACTCCGTTTAACATTTCTAGTCACGGTTTAATAACATTTGCCAGCGATAGACATGAAACGGACCAATTAATGACTCCCTTTAACAATTCTAGTCACGGTATAATAACATTTGCCAGCGATAGACATGAAACGGACCCATTAAAGACTCCGTTTACCGCTGTCAATGCATAAGAACTTTGCCAGCGATGTACGTCGCTCATTAATGACTCCGTTCAACATCCTCCAACTTCGACCGATTAACTCAGCAGTGGAAAGCAGTGACAAGACGAAGTACTACGCTAGTGAGGTCCGTAAGAGGTGGAAACGTCGACACACGCCGCAGTCATCACTTGCCGTGCCCGTTGCCCAGGGACTCCACCTGAAAACGAGCGTCTGTGAGCGCCGTGTGTCGTCGTTCCGGGGCTGCGGCGGTGGGATTGTGTCGAGAATCACCCGAATTACTAAAGCTCATGATAACAAAAAAATAACAAGTCCAGCTATTTTGGTACGATGGGTATGTAGTTTAGGTCGGATTATTTTTAATATTTTTGTCCTGATTAATTAAATCGAATTTGCTGACTGGGTCGCGTTTTATAAAGTTACAATTTACAATTTCGCTGTTTGCCTCTCTAACGCATGCACGTATTGGCTAGAAAGAGAGGCAGACAGCGAAATTGTAACTTGTAACTTTATAAAACGCGACCCTGGTTTAAGGGCAGATTTTTATTTTGTTGTCGTTTTTTAAAATTTTCCAAATTTGGACTTTTTTACATTTTTCTTCTCAGAATCACGAGCTCTTTCGATCCTGATAGAAATAAAAGTGTCAAAAAAAATCCATTGAGCTACTATTTTTCATACTTTCTTCGACCGTAACTCAGTGGAAGACAAAAAATGTATGGAATTCTTGGGACACTTTTTTCTGCTAATGAGGATCGAAAGAGCTCGCGATTCTGAGTAGAAAAAATATGAAAATATCCAAAATTGGAAAATTTTTAAAAACTACAACAAAATAAAAATCCGCCCTTAACGGGCAATTCCACACAAGAGTGTAGTGTGACTAATTTTCACTACTTGTTATATCTAGATATCATAATGATAAATATGTAGATATAATGTAACACATATATCACATAAACTTGGATCATAAGTAAATAAACAGACGATGAAATGGTCATTTTCATTACAGTTACATGGATTTACCCTTGCTATAAAAATGTCGGGAGAGGTCAAGTTCCAAGATATTTTTATTTTATTTCAATGTACCATTGCAAATATATGATTGAAGCTTTAGTAATTTTACGAGGTGGATATTTTGAATGTAATTAGTATGTACTATCGACAGAATTAATTCCTGACACCCAATAGAAGCTTATCATTGTAACATTGAAAGTTAAATTGTACGACAGTTGCTGCAATTTCAATTTCAATGTTGCTATGACAAACTCCTGTGGGTCAGGATTCAATTTTGTTGATAGTAATATTGCTAATGCAATATTTTAAATTGTTCTGCAACGAATCGACTTGTTACCAAGAAGTGTAAAATAGTAGATCCGTATTTTTTATTTATTTGAGAGTGCCAGAATCTTTTACAGGCTTCAAATGAACATTTTTAAATAAATTTCAATTAATGTATACTAGGTATTTATGTATATCGGGGAAAAAATTAGAGCTGAAACTTGAGTAAAAACGAGAAACCTTAAAAACCAAGTTGGGAATATATCCAAAGTGAGTGTTAAAGATATTAAAATATTATCGAACCGGGTTACTCATGTTTAAGTCGATGATAGCTCGACATGTTACTTAATCGACATCGACTTCAATTACGTGAATAATCCGGTTCGATAATAATTTAATATATTAGTCTCACGTTAGTTGTACTAAAATTGCGTGTAAAGGATTCCTGCAGTCTATAGTTAGTACGCCTTTCGCTTACGAGTCCCCACGCAATCCCACCGCCAGATTGTACATATTTACAGTTTGGACGACGGCGTCCAAAGTGCAAACCCACCCGCCACCACGGTTCAAGCGGAATACCCAGCGATTGTGTCTTGGCCGCTTTCGCAAATCCAAAAATCGAACTTCGATTTTTGAATTTGCAATTCGAAAATGGAACGTGAATTTAGTTGTAACGGTCAGCCCCGCAAGGTACGAATACACAGGCTGCGTAAGCTTTTTAGCTGTTTTATTTAAAACAATATTCTTGGCTTTTGATGGAAATCAATTAAAAATAATACATCCACCATAAGCCAATATAAATAAAGAAAACATAAATATAACAGCTGATGGCATTTGTTTCACTGGCAACCCGATTAAATGAGAAAACAGACCCTATAATGTGGGCTAATACAAAACAAAAATGATTTTTTATTCAAGCAATTTCGGATTCTGGCTGGTTGACAAAAGTATAGTCGCCTGTGAAATATAAGCCAATGCCCAAAACAGTGATAAAACGCCGAAAAAAACAGTGCCTTATAAATACCAGGAAATATGTTAGCACATCATGCATACATGGTGTATAGTCAGGGATTTTAATTGTTGAACCATTATTCGAATTAATTTTGTTTAATTACGTTTTTTTTATCTGGAGTGGTACTACAGTTAGAATCCGTGACAGTACTAAACTATTAGTTAATTATAATAGACAATATAAAACATTCGCTTATAGCTGTTAATATTATTTTTCACTCCTGACCAAATAAATGCATCGAAAAATTCTAGAGTAGGTTTACAAAAGATTATATCATTTTAAATAGACGTTAAAGTAATGAACTTTAAGGTTTAATATGTAATTCTAGATTTTTTGTAGATTATACAAAATGTGTCTAGGGGTGTATATACTGACACTTGGATTTGGTCTGGATGGAGATATAATTCAAAAGATTGTATATAAAATTTACAAGTTTTAATAAAACTTTTAACAAAAATCAAATTTCAATAAATCAACTACATAATGTAACTAAATACAAATAATAACTACGTAATACTAATAAAATTATTAAAGAAACTAAATGAAATTCGTAATGATAATCTCAATCAAACATTAAAACTAATATTTACAAGTCACACTAAAAAACTACATTTAGAAACAAAATGAAACAAAAGAAGTGTGGCCCTAGTGAAAAAGGAAATAGCACGCCGGGCATTTTAATAAAATTTAATGGTTATATACCTACCTATGGGAGTTGTACCCTTTTTCGCTAGGACCACATAATTAGTTTAACGGAATTATCTAGAAATCTACTTAAGTACTTTTTTAGAAAACTCGTCAAAAAATAACTATTTTCTACAGTAAAATGGTAACATTAATGGCACCAACTATCAAGAATATATTTTAAACAAGTATTTATTATGAACTGCTGAACTAACCCACAACTTTTATGTACTTTAAAGTAGCTTTTATATTAACACAAATTTTTCGATTTTTATTTATATTTATATAACTTCAGATCGAGTAAGGAATAGTGTAAATAAATAAAATAGACCAGTAACGTAATCGAAAGAAAATGCTTAAGTCAGTACATTAGTTCGGCAATACATAATAAATTACATAACAGAAATAAATATTTTGACTCTTTAATGCTTCTATTTAATAATATAGTATGAGTGTGAATGCTTAAAATTAACATTTAAAACATTATACGGGTTTAGAACAGTCGAAATAACGAATTATGAGAACCAATTATAGGTAATATAGACAAACTATGTTTTAGTTAATTTTGTATTTTTATTTACATTTTAATACTAGCAACGTTTGTATAATATTTCATAGCAAAACACCGAAGCTGTGATTAAAAGGAACATTAATATAGAC